>SEYY01019439.1:52500-56901 GCA_009176605.1 Armadillidium nasatum
AATGAAGGAGATGAACGACAGATTTGAAAACCTGGAAAATGATGATGCTTATACAATTGCAACGTTTTTAGATCCTAGGTACAAAACAAAATTTTTTAAACCACTTGTTTCTCAGAATGTTAAAATCAAATTAGGATGCTTATGAAATGAGATGATAGAAACAGCTAAAATAACGCCTTTCAAGAAAAAGCAAAAGCTGTCAGATACAAAAGAAACAATCTGTTAGCTTAAGCATTGCTAAATCAATGAAAGATCTTCTAGCTTCCAGCAGCAATGAAGAATCACAGTCAGAAGTGTCAAAGGATACAATATCGATTATTGAAAATTATCTGAAACTCCCACGTTTGGAGGCAGATAAAGACCAACTGGTTTGGTGTAGAGATAATTGCAAAAGTTTCCCTTTTCTTGCTGAGCTGGCAAGGACTTATTTAGCATGTCCTTCAACTAGTGTTGCTAGTGAGCGTCTTTTCAGTGGAGCAGGCCTCATTTACGACGAAAAGCGAACCAAACTTTCACCTGAAAGAGCCCAAAAGCTTTTATTTCTAAAAATAACTTACCAATTATTAACTTCAAATGAAATATGTGAAACTGTGAAGTGTGAAGGTAATACTGAATTACTAGCTATATATATATATATATATATATATATATATATATATATATATATAATATATATATATATAATATATATAATATATATATATATATATATATATATATATATATATATATATATATATAACCTTTTTCCAAATGGGTGGAGGTTGGGGAAAGAGGTTGGTGGCAAGAGTTGGGTCCCCGTCCCACACCCTGGCAACATAGATTCTGGATATTATATTTAAAATTCCAAGAATCTATGGCAAAAACTCCTAAAAAATTAAACTATCCGCATCCGCATCCGCATCTGCGGATATCCGCAATTGAATATCCGCAACCGCATCCGCATCCGCGGATAGTAAAAAATTACTATCCGGTCCACCTCTAATATATATATATATATATATATATATATATATATATATATATATATATATATATATATATATATATATATATATATATATATATATATATATATATATATATATATATATATATATATATATATATATATATATATATATATATATATATATATATATATATATATATATATATATATATATATATATATATATATATATATATATATATATATATATATATATATATATATATATATATATATATATATATATATGCCAATATTTAGTGAATTTCAACCTAAAATTGAGCGGTGCACAAAGTATTGCAAATTACAAACTAAACGAATAGACGATTTTTAAGAGCAATTTTTTTTGATAGAAGATTTTATGTGGTAAAGAAAAGCAAAGTTTAACATTAAGAAATCTTCCTTAGGTATTTTTCTCTACAATTTCTGTCAGAGTGAGAAACAAGACTTATAATTTCGGAAGGGATAATCTTATAATGTATTTAATAGGAAGTAGTACTAAAGTATTTCCCCTCACCCTTTCCGTTTATGATCATCTTTTAGCTTCTTCATTTCTCTCCGTCCCTCCCTCCATCCCTCTCTCTTTTTCCATCATCTTTCTCTCTCTCTCTCTCTCTCTCTAACTTGTAAGTGCTATAATAACGAAAAATAGGCTGAGAATCTATTACAGCAACCGCCAAATTTAAGGGCTTGTAATTCATGTGCGACGGAATGAGACTCAAGGGAAGTATTCCAGTCTACAGATTAGTCATCTGGTGGTGCTTCCAACATTTCTGGAATGCTGGAAAGCTTCTCTCAAGTGTTATCATACACTTAACTTACCAGCATTTTATACTGGCAGTAAGTTTTTATTTTTAAATTATTCTGTGTTTGCGCCTTTTTCTGCGATTACTTTGAGAATATGTGGATTAATGGAGAGATTAAATATTTATTGTTTCATGTTCTAGGAGAGTACATTAAAAACTCATGTCTTGCACATCTTACAAAAATTATTTATAGACCAATGTACTCGTATATATATATATATATATATATATATATATATATATATATAATATATATATATATATAATATATATATATATATATATATATATATATATATATATATATATATATATATATATAGATGTATGTGTATGTGTATGTGTTTGTGTGTGTCGGTTCGGAACTAGGATTGAGGAACAGTGGCGCTGAGATTCAAAGTGACGACGGATTATCTACGCAAATTTATTGTTAGAGGAACGCTAGAGAATAGATGAAGAATAAGTTAAATGAATAGAGAAGCAAAAAGCTGGAATCGTTGATTAGGAGAAAGAAAAAGAATTTGTATTGGGAAAATAATAAGAGTGCAGGAAAGAAAGAAAAAAAAGGTAATGAGAGAATAAGTTAGAAAATTTGGAATATGCCAGATTGTTCTTTAAAAAATTGGGTATTAAATCATTTCAACTTGCAGCTGTCATTGTACTTCATGCTGGAATAAACTGATATCAAAATTTAAAACAGTGCGAAAGAGTAAGAGTTTAAAAATGAAAAAAAATCCTTGAATGATTAAGGTGTGCAAATTTTTGAGCAGAATATAGGGAAGATACTGAAGGGTATGAATTGGCAGGAGTCAAATCAGAAAATGTAATTCGTCATTTGGTATTTAGGAAGGAACGTTGAGCAGGATGGAGAGCAATTGAAGAAATTAATTATAAGAAATCAAAGGGAACTACTGCAGTAAAAGGAATTAGGAGAATTAGGACAAAGGTACGAGGAAAGGACCTTAAATGCTGCTATTATGTCAAGATGGTCGAGTGATTGACTCATTTGTTCGAAGATGATGTTTCTATCCCTTATGCAAATGACAGGAAGAAACCTCTAAAAGAAATTCCGTCCTCGAATAGAGCAATGTCAGTGAGGGGAATTTTTAATTTAAAAAAAAAAAAAATAGAGAAATATTTGAAGTCTTGGGAATGAATTTTTTACAAACTGAATATTATGAAAAAAACAAAAAGCAATAAAAATATAAAGAGATGTTGGTGATATATTTTAGTAAAGATATATTAATATTATAATTTCAATTACAGCAATGATTTTATATATTATATATAAATATATATATATATATATATATATAAATATATAAATATATATATATATTATATATATATATATATATATATATATATAATATATATATATATATATAGGCGCCTGTAGGTATGTAGGTATGTGTAGGCAAATACATAGATATACATTAGCATTACTACTAGAATTTAATGAGGAATTCTTACATGGTAAAACAAACTGTACGAAATGTACTTAGAAAACATTCCCGGCTTTCGATCTTCTGTCCAGTTAAAAAGCAAATTTAAAAGGGTTGTAAATGAAAAAAATGCAAATATTTTTTTTTTTTTTCCTTTTCCTGAACTGGAAAACGGAATCACAATACACTGAAATTAATTTAGACTATTTAGCATTGCAAAAGATTTTGCTTTAAACAATTAAAGTATTTATTTTGAAATTTTCTATCTTATATATATATATATCTATATATAATATATATATATATATATATATATATATATATATATATATATATATATATATATATATATATATATATATATATATATATATATGAGAATACGAAGGAGGGTAGGGATTGGGAGGAGTATAGGGAGAAGTGTAGGGAGGTGAAGAGGTAATTTAGGAGGGCAAAAAGGAGAGTGGAAGAGAAGTGTGAGAGAAAGCTAACAGAAAATTTGAAGGAGAGAAGTAAAATGTTTTTGAAGGAATCAAGCTGGGTGAGGAGAGAGTAAGAGAAGAGCAGAGGAAAGATGGTTAGTTAATACAAGGTGAGAAAGAGGTAAGAGAGAGATGGATAAGTCACTGGAGAAGGGAGAAGGGAGAGCGTTAAGGATTTATGGGAAGGTAATGATTGGGGAAGAGGAGAGGAGTATTAGTATCAAAGGGATGGAAGTAGTGATAGAAAAGATGGAAAAGGGAAAGTCGGCAAGTGCAGACGGTGTATATGGGGAGATGATAAGGAAGGGTGCTCGAGAGGTGGTTGACTGGTTGGTTAAAATGTTTAATGCGTGTCGGAGAGAAGGGAGGGTGCCTCAGGAATGGCAGAATGCTAGTATAGTGCCTATTTATAAAGGAAAAGGGGATAAGATGGAATGTGGGAATTATAAGGAGATAAGTCTGTTAAGTGTGGTAGGGAAGATATATGGGAGGGTATTAGTGACAAGAGTAAAATAATTAACAAGTGAGGGGAGTAGGAGAGGAACAAGGGGGTTTTAGAGAGGGTGGCGGATGTGTGGACTAGTTTACTCTGGGGATAATTAGTGAGAAAGACAAAGTGGGGTATGTATATTTTACAAATATGGAGAAAGCATATGATAGGGTATTTAAGAGAAAGT
>SEYY01019440.1:0-5000 GCA_009176605.1 Armadillidium nasatum
ATATCTGAACATATGAATAACTTCAAAAACTCCCAAGAATAAAAAAAAATATTTGTTTAAAATTTAAATAAAAAATAGAACTAAATCGTAAACTTTTTAGCGATTTTTAGCTAATAATTAAACCCTACTTAAAATCCATCAAAAAGGAAAAATTTGATTACGGTTTTTATAGTTCTGTAATATATATATATATATATATTATATATTATATATATAATATATATAATATTTATATATATAAAATAAAAAAAAAAAAAAAAAAAAAAAAAAAAAAAATATATATATATATATAATTATATATAGATATATATATATATATTATATATAATATAATATATATATATATATAATATATATATATATATATATATATATATATATAATATAATATATATATTATATATATAATATATATATTATTATATATATATATTATATATATTATATTATATATATATATATATATATATATAATATATATATAATATATATATATATATATATATATATATATATATATGCAGGATGAACAATTACATGGATACCTTTCTGGTTTTAATTGCGATTGACATCATGGGTTTTCGGAAGAATCATCTTACAGAGCGTCCACCATCTGTGATTAGCTGGAATTAATAGTAGCATACATGACACTTTCGACAGGTGCTAGATTCAGTCCAAAAATCATTAAGTCTGGCAAGTTAAACGTGAATACCTAAGCATAGACATCCTAGTTATCCGGTTGAAAACTAGTGATATTCACAAGATATAGATACGAGAACGCCAACCAATTACTTTCCCCGGGTCCTGTGAACAAAATATATATATAATATATTATATATATATAAATATAAATATATATTTAAATTTATTCTTTATAATCATATTATATATTATGAAAATATATTTATAATAATTATATTAATATGGTATATTTTATTTATTAAACACATACACATTATTAAAATTGCAATGCTACTTTAAAATGCTACACAAAAATATAGTAATATTACTTAATAGGAAAATAAAATATATATTATATATTTATTAAAAACATACGTTTACTGTAAATAAAACTAAATATATATATAAAAAAAATTCACTTTGGCATTTTTATGTTAACGGACGGACAGAGTCAACTGAGCGAATGACTCGTGCTTCTGTTACGTAATAGCCTGGCCTAGCTTAGCTAACCTATAATTTACGTTGAAAAATTCTTAAAATTTCAGTAAATAAGACGTAGCCTATACGTTTCAATATATTTATTATTATATTAATATTCAACGCATATATATATATATATAATATATATTATATTATATCTATATGTATATATATATTTTATAATTTATTATATTTCAAAGTTTTTTACAATTTTTTTTTTTTTTTTTATAACTTAAATTTTTTTTTTTTCTGTTTTTTAAATGAGAATTTTTTTTTTTTTTAAAATTTTTTATAAATTTTAAAAATATATTTTGTAATTTATTTAAATTCAATATTTATAAAATAGAGTTAATCTTAATTTAACTTTCAGATGTAATTAAAATTTTAAAAAAAATAAAAATTCATAAACGCAAAAGTTTGGATTTTAATAATAATAATCATGCTAATACTACTACTATTAATAATAATAAAATATATAGTAGTAAATATAAACTTAGCAATAATACTAATTGGTAAATAATAAGGTTCTTAATTAACAATGATACTAATTGGTAAATAATAAGGTTCTTTTTAATTTTATCTACAGCAGGCTATTTTTTTATAGCCAATATTTAGTTTGCGCTTTTTTTTTTTTTTGTTTTTTTTTTTTTTTTTTTTTTTTTTTTTTTTTTTTTTTTTTTATTTTGCAATTTTTATTGCAAATAAACTCATTTTAATATATATTGGCTAACCGTTAGCTAGGTTAAGTCCATCTAGTTTGTTAGGAAAAAAATAAAGGGAAAAAACATGAACCATATATATTAGATTTATAAAATATACTCTCTCCACATCCATCTAGTTTGTTAGGAAAAAAATGAAAGGGAAAAACATGAACCATATATATTAGATTTATAAAATATACTTCCTCCACACTGGCTACATTTCAGGATTTTTCGCTACGATTTTAAAAACTCGATAACTTATTTCCCTTTCGTTTCTCGGCTTTTTAAATATTTTTTTTTTTTTTTTTTTTTTTTTTTTTTTTTGAGTTTGTTTTAATTTATTATTATAGATATACTTTAAAAGATCCAATAATAATAATAATAAATCTAGAATGAAGTTATAAACAAATTCTTAATTTTATTATTAAACTAAATTCTGTTTCCATATGCATTTCTTACCAAAATTTTTCGTATAAAAAAAAGAAAAAACATTTTTTAATAACTCTTATTTAATACGTTGAAAATTGAATTTCGTACGACTAGGTACGAAAATAGCAACAACCTTTTTATCCTCAATAGCAATTATCATTCACAATAAATCCTATATCACAATGGCTTTCCTAAATTGCGTCTAGAAAATCGTTTTGGCGCGAAGTGTTAAAAAAAAAGAAAAGAAAATCTACTTGAAATTCTTCGCATGCAAAAAGTGTTTTGTACGATCGGACAAGCGAAAATATTTTTAGAATTCAAAATAGGAAAAAATAAACTGATGCATAAGTAGTAATGATAGGTTTAACAAAACATATAATAATATTATATATATATATATATATATATATTATATATATATATATATATATATATATATATATATATATATATATATATATAATATATATATATATAACGGGGGAATAATTACCTTTCATATCGAGTAGACACTATAATCTTCATAATCACTGGCATTTTTGTGACCACTCACATACTTAGGGTCCATTTTTGGAAATCTATTTTAATGTTCGTTTTAATTTATTTTAATTTAACGTAATCTCTATTTTGCTTTCTTGTCGATAAACTTAACAGACTTTCAGTTTGTGGAGTAGTTAAAAGTCATACAGTCATGTATTGGAATAGTAAGTTTGGAAGACGTGGGATTTTATGCTTCTGAACAGAGTACGTAAAATTCAACTATTTTGGCGGAAACCTTACACATGTCCAAACCCTTCAATCAAAATTGCTTTTCCTGAACAGAGTACAATAAATTTGGCTAGCAATTTTGGTGGATACCCTGCACATGATGTCCAAACATTCAAAATTACTTTTTCTGAACAGTAACTAACTTTTGTTTCAACTTCTCTACAGCTTTTAGCTCTCTCTACTCTGAGACAACCTATCAGAAGGTTGATGGCTCTCAGCAAACGTCCTGGTCATTTTTAAGCAATTGTCATTTATCACCTCTGTTCCATTCTCAAAAGCAACTACCCCTGGCACACTTGAAGCAAAAAATCTCATTTCGAATGTTGTATCACTGTGAAAAGTTGACGAATTTAAACAACAACAAATATTGGTCTCTTCACAGTGACTGACTTGAGTCAATCGTTGAAATTGGAAAAATTCGCTCTTACGCTGTAAAGTTCAAAGGCAATTCTCATTTACCTCCAAGTGAAAAAAAATTTCAGTATTCAAAAAAGCACTTAAAATATTTTATATATTAACTGCTAATTTATTCATGTATACAGACGTCACACTGCGTCAGTTAATAAAGGTAAAAAACAATGACTTTATGATAATGAAAGTATAAATACTCTGGCAACAATATTTCTCTCTCTCTTTTTCCTATCAAATTTTGTTCAAATTGTGAGAACGAATACGGAGTTTCGACTCTGTAACTTCATTACTTGCAGGTTTACGCAAATGGTTTTTCCATTGTTTACAAAAATATCGCAATTTAAAATCGCAATTTTGTCCACGATTTACAAAAAAAAAATTTCGCAACTTAAATCTACAACTTTTTTTCCACAGCTTATATTAACATCTTTACTAAAAATTGCCGTGTAAATACAAAATTATATTTCACTTAGAAAATTCATAATTTTAAATTCTAATCTAATTCCCACATTTAAATTCGGAGTGGATTTCTGTAGGCTTTTTTCTGCCCAAGATTTCTCACTTGACTTAGGCTTAACGCTTACGTAGGCTAAGCACCTTTTATTTACACTCACAAGAATAAAATTCCGGAATAATCTATAAAATAAAACTGATCCAGAATTTGTTTTAATACCGGGATGCCAAACATATATGATTTTGCTGTCCGCTTCATAATTTTTTTATGCCAAAGACTCAAAGAAACGTTCAAGACTAGTAAGGACAATAAAATTAAAACTTTTTTATCTATCAACATTATTTTCTTTACAGAAAATATAATATTCAAAAGTAGGTTTAAAAGTTTAAACTCTTTTTTTTTTTTCAGACCCATTTTATATTTTTGAACATTCTTCATCTGTGTGGAAGATATAGGAATCACGTAACTGAAAACTTTCTAGGATATGGCTGAAAACTTTCTAGGATATGCCCTGACAAATGTAAGATGCTTTGTGCACAATTATGATTCAAGCAATAGCTCTAGCTGTTTTGTGGTCAGGAGTAGAATACTTCGGCACAAAAGGGTTAAATTTAAACCATGCAACAAATATCAACTGACCTTTCATCATCTTCACTCCCACAAAAAAGTAAAAATAATTTATTTATTTTAAATTTAATTTTTCTAGTCTAAAAAAAATTCAATTCATATACTGCCTGTAAGTTTAAGTTTGTTGTATTTTATTACTCTGCCTAAAATTCAGAGATAACAACTGGCGCATATATATATATATATATATATATATATATATTATATATATATATATATATATATATATATATATATATATATATATATATATATATATATATATATATATATATATATATATATATATATATACTTATATATTATGGCCAACTACTTATGAATTTCAATATAATAACTTCAATAATAAAATAAAAAAATAATAATAATAATAATAATAATAATAAATAATAATAATAATAATAAATATATAATAATAGCAATAAATTTAATGAAATAAAATTAATAAT
>SEYY01019440.1:10000-12500 GCA_009176605.1 Armadillidium nasatum
GGGTGACAGGGCGACAGGATGATAGGGTGACAGGGCGAAATGGTGACAGGGTGACAAGGTGACAGGGCGACAGGGTGACAGGGCGAAATGATGACAGGGTGACAGGGTAACAGGGCATTAGGGTGACAGGGTAACAGGGTGACATGGTGACAGGGTGACAGGGAGACAGGGTGACAGGGCGACAGGGTGACAGGGTGACAGGCCGAAATGGTGACAGGGCGTCAGGGTGACAGGATGAAATGGTGACAGGGCGACAGGCCGAAATGGTGACAGGGCGTCAGGGTGACAGGGTGACAGGGCGAAATGGTGACATGGTGACATGGTGACAGGGTGACAGGGTGACAGGGCGACAGGGTGAAATGGTGACAGGGTGACAGGGTGACAGGACAACCCAGCTTGTTAATTAAATAAATTTCTTGTAGAAATTCCATGACCAGCATTATAAACTTATTTATCTCGAGGCATTATCTTCTAGAGAACTTAATAAGAAGAAGGTTTCAAGGGTATGATGGAAGATGTTCGTCCCATAGAAAGGGGTAAAAACCTATCCTGGAAGTGCGATACTCAAGGGTTGCCTTTGAAAACCTTTTCACCAAGAAACAGTCTTCTGGAGAACTCTGGGATAATGAGATTCGAGGGGTCAGAAGGAATAATATTCTGGTTCCATTGACAGGGTGAGAACCCTACTTGGGATTGGATATATATATATATATATATATATATATATATATATATATATATATATATATATATATATATATATATATATATATATATATATATATATATATATATATATATATATATATATATATATATATATATATATATATATATTTATATATATATATAATATATATATATATATATATATATATATATATATATATATATATATATATATATATATATATATATATATATATATATATATATATATATATATATGCTTCTAAATCAATTATTTAAATTGCAGGTCGGGGAAAATGTTACGACTTTAGATATTTGGAATTTTTAATTTTGGGAAGTACAAAAAAAAAAAAAAAAAAAAAAAAAAAAAAAAAAAAAAAAAAAAAAAAAAAAAATTTTTTTTTTAGTTTTTTTTTTTTTTTTTTTTTTTTTTGAAGATGATAATTTTAAAAACTTTAAAATTTTGAAAAAAAAAATTTATCTGTTTTTTTTTTTTTTGTTTTTTTTTTAAATCATCATTACTAACAACCAGGGCTGTATAAGTATTTAAATTATTGCCACCCTTCAATTCCGGCTAAGACTCCTCCCCTCCTTCCCACCCCTCAATTCCGGCTAAGACTCCTCCCCTCCTCCCACCCCTCAATTCCGGCTAAGACTCCTCCCCTCCTTTCCACCCCTCAATTCCGGCTAAGACTCCTCCCCTTCCCACCCCAGCAATAACTCTTGCTCTATTTACTGTTACAAAATTATAAACTATAGATATATGAAGTACTATGATTATTATTATTATTATTATTATTATTCACCGTCCATCCTGGTAGCCGTGCCTGCCAAGTGTTACTCCTCCAGAATCTATCAAAGGAGTAGCATTGTTATTTTGAACAGTTTCTATTTGGCCCTACCGGCTTGCTAGGCCTGTCACCACAACCTCTCATAGTCTTATGAAGAAAATCTTCATTTGTTCTGACTTAGTCGAAATAACCATCCTTTATCGACCAGAAATTATGAAGTCATTATTATTATTATTATTATTATTATTATTATTGTGTTATGCAGGTTATTCAATAAAAATGGAAGGTAGCATTTGACCAATCATGAATTTTCTATGTTCATACAAAAGTGGTATTCCTTGTCGAGAGAACTGTTAAGATCGTTAAATTAGTGTCCATCTTCTTTGAGTATCTTCTAATGTACTATGTTCATCAATTCTATGAGCATCCTCTAATGTACTATGTCTATCTTCTTTGAGCATCTACTCTAGTACTATGTCATTCATTTTTTAGCATCTACTAATGTACTATGTCTATCTTCTTTGAGCATCTACTCTAGTACTATGTTCATCAATTCCATGAGCATCTACTAACGTACTATGTCTATCTTCTTTGAGCATCTACTCTAGTACTATGTTCATCAATTCTGTGAGCATCTACTAATGTACTATGTCTATCTTCTTTGAGCATCTACTCTAGTACTATGTTCATCAATTCTGTGAGCATCTACTAATGTACTATGTCTATCTTCTTTGAGCATCTACTCTAGTACTATGTTCATCAATTCTGTGAGCATCTACTAATGTACTACTATGTCTATCTTCTTTTGAAAATCTACTCTAATACTATGTTCTTCTTTTCTGAGCATCTTCTAATGTACTATGTTCATATACTTTAACCATCTACTATCTACTCTAGTACTATGTCCTTCTTTGAGCATCTTCTCTATAGTACTCATCTACTTTAGTACTATTTCCTTCTTCTTTGAATATTGACTACTGTACGACATCTATCTCCCATAAGCTTGTGACTAGGGATCA
>SEYY01019440.1:17500-20000 GCA_009176605.1 Armadillidium nasatum
AACTTTCTGAATACATCTGAAACGAAAATTAAAAATAATAATAAAAAAAATTAATAAATAAAAAAAATGAAAAAAATAATAAAAATAAATAATAAAAATTTTTAACATTATAATTTTGTTTTTATTTTTTATTTTATTTTTTTCTTCTTTTTTATGGAAGTTAAATGTAAACACAACATTGTAAATTGAATAAATGTAAATTTAATTTATTTACAAATGGTAAGAGGAAAAAGGTGAATATATTTTACGAGAAATTAATACAAATATGAATATATTAAAATTATTATTATTATAATAAAGTAACATTTTTTTCCTTAATATTTACAACTATTATTGTAATATACTGATTTGCTTTGAATTTTAAGTTTTCTCAAAGTAAACTTAAAGGGTTTAAAAATAATAATAATAATAATAATAATAATAATAATAATAATAATAATAATATTAATAATAATGTAATAAAAGCACATTAATAATAATAATAATAATAATAATAATAATGATAATAATAAAACTGTAATAATAATAATAATAATAATAATAATACTCTAATAATAAAACTGTAGTAAAAGCACACTAATAATAATAATAATAACAAATATAATAATAATAATAATAATATAATGATAATAAAATACTAATGATACAGTATTAATTATTGTAATGACAAAAATAATAATAATAACAATAATAATAATATTAATATTAATAATTAAAAAGTAATAATAATAATAATAATAATATCGTTATAATAACAATAATCATTAATATTTATTCATTTTTTAGTTACAAAATGGCAGACCAACAAAACTCATTTACAAATGACCTTTGACATTAATTAAAAACTTTAAAAGGGCTTCAGGGGAATTACAATTTCGTCCATTAAGACCAATAAATTTATATATAAAAAGAAACATTTATTATTAGTAGTAAATTCTGAACTGAGAAACAAATAGTGAAAAGTGTAAAATTTGAAATGCTATATACATTATAGTGGTAAACTTAATCTAAACTATTTGGTTAAAATAAAAATAAAAATACTAATAATAATAATAATAATAATAATAATAATAATAATAATAATAATAATAATATATAATAAAATTCACAATAACAATAATAATAAAATAAATGTAAGTTGATAATTATTACATATTAAAGATAGTAAATAATAATACCTAACTATAACAATATCAATAATAATACTAATAATAAAAATAATAATAATAATTTTTTATAGTAATAGTAATAATAATAATAAAAAATAATAATAAAGATATGGCTATATTAGTAACAATAATAGTAATAATAAAAAACAACAGTTATCACCGAAACTACTACCATTGTTTTCATTTGATAATGGTAGATTACAGAAATAAAATAATTAAAAAAATAAAATAAATTTATTTAATAAATTTAATAAAAATTTATACATAAGTAAGAATATGAATGATAATAAGTTTACTATTAACAGTAATAATTATAATAATAATGACGATATTAATAACAATAAAAATAACAATGAGATTAATAATGATCATTATAATATTAATAATATCAATAAAAAATAATAATAATGACAATAATAATAATAATAATAAAAATAATAATAATTAAAAAATAATATACAACTTGAATACCATTAATAATAATAAAATATTTCAGTAATAATAAAAAATTTGCTAATAATTTTAACAATTAAAAAATAATATACAAATGGAATACCATTAATAGTATTAAAATAATACAGTAATAATAATAAAAATATTGTTTATAATTATAACAATTAAAAAAATAATATATAAATGGAATACCATTAATAATAATAAAATGATACAATAATAATAATAAAAATATTGCTAATAATTATAATAATAATTAAAAAATAATATACAATTAGAATACCATTAAAAATAATAAAATAACACAGCAATAATAATAAGAAGAAAAATAATATTCAATATAAATATTCATAAAAATATAATATCAAAAATAAAAAAAATTAAAATAGTAATATAATATATTTTATATTAATATAATATTAAATATTTAACATTACAAATTGGATTAAGATTAAATATATAATAATCGTATAACAATAGTAGTAGTAATCGAATGAATGATTAGTACCCCATTACTAATGCTCGTTTGTGTGTTCATTCAGTTTCGAGTGTATGTTGGGTGAGATTGTGTGTGTATGTAGGGTGAGTGTGTGGTGGGGTCATGTGATATGTTGTCAAGGTTGATAAGAACTTTTAACTTAGTTTCTGAATGACCCAATCAACATTTAAATCCAAGTTGGAGAACAATATATATATATATATATATATATATATATATATATATATATATATATATATATATATATATATATATATATATATATATATATATATATATATATATATATATATATATATATATATATATATATATATATCAGTTATCTCTCATGACTACCAAGTAGGGGTGGGTGTGGACGTAATTACCATCTCATTTG
>SEYY01019440.1:25000-27500 GCA_009176605.1 Armadillidium nasatum
AAAATATGTTAAGCCTAAGAAAGTTGCTTCACCGATTTATTTTTAATAATAATAATAATAATAATAATAATAATAATAATAATAATAATAATAAGGTATTTTAATAAATAACTTTTGAAACGAAAGCTTATCTTAAGAAAACTATAAACTGCATAAGATAGTTTACTAACAAAACTATTTAATTTTTTTTTAATGTTTTTTATTTTTAAATTTAAAATTTTTTTTATTATTTTTAATTTTTTTTAAAGAACTTTTTTATCACTGACAAAAACAGACGTTAACTGATATATTAATTTACAATTTACTTTTTTTTTTTTTTTTAACACTTCTAAATTAGTTTTTTTTTTTTTAATTTATTTTATTTATTTATTTACTTTTGTAATTTAGTTTAGTTTGTTGAGTGGTTGTTTGTCTCGTCCTTTTATTACAACATTTTCATTTAAATATTTTATTTACTTTAGAGTTTAGTATGTCATTATCTCGATACGATACGAAAAATAATACTAATACTAATAATAATAATAATAATAATAATAATAATAATAATAAGTATAATAATAATAATAATAATAATAGTAAAAATAATAATGATAATAATAATAATAATAACAGATAATATTTATAAAAATAATATTTATTAAAAAAATAAAAATAAAAGATAAAATAAATACATAAATAATTAATTACAATGCGTAATTTTAAAATAATAATAATAATAATAATAATAATAATAATAATAATAATAATAATAATAATAATTAATTTTAAAAATTTTTTTTTTTATTATTATTATTATTAATTATTATTATTATTATTATTATTATTATTATTATTATTATTATTATTATTATTATTATTATTATTATTATTATTATTATTATTATTATTATTATTATTTAATTTTTTTTTTTTTTTTTTTTTTTTTTTTTTTTTTTTTTTTTTCTTCTTCTTCTTCTTATTATTATTATTATTATTATTATTATTATTATTATTATTATTATTATTGCTATTATTATTTAACGTACTTTAAAATTACGCTACAGAGATTTTATTTATTTATTTATTATTATTATTATTATTATTATTATTATTATTATTTTTATTATTATTATTATTATTACTATTCCTTCGTCCTTATGATTATACCCTAATACTTGATATTATTATTTATCAAAACCTTGGTATCGATCTATAAATTACGATCGCATCATTTATGATGCTCACGCTTTGAATTTCTCTGTTTACCGGACAATAAAATTTTATGAGGCATCCATAAAAGTAAAAAAATAATATTTATTTCCATTGTTAAATTAGAAGTATTTGGCAACCCATTTATTTGATAATGACGTCATTCAAAAAGTTATCTTAATTTATTAAAAATGAGCTTCACTGACCAAACTTCAGTCATTATCGTTTTGCAGACGACAAAGTTAAGACATATACGTTATATTTTTAACTTAGTTATATAATAATAATTTTTTTTTCTCGTAGAGAGAGAGACTGAATAATTAAATTATATATTTATATATTGAAATAAGTTTTATTCACAATTTTGCAAGCAAATTCAAATAAAAATAATAAAAATATGTTAATAAAATCGCATAGTAAACCATTTAATGTGGACGATTTTATAGATCAGCTTTTAATATTGAGAAACCATCCAGGAAAAATTGTGAGTATAAAAACAGTTATAAAAATCCGTTATTTCAAAAATATAACTCAGGTTAGGGTTACTTTAATATTATATAAATAGCTCAGGTTAGGTTAATATTACTTTTTTTGTATTGTAATTCAAAGTTTTTAAGTTTATAGATAAATATCTAACCATTTTACATCGTACATACTTCATATTTTTTACCCTAATAAAAATAATAATAATAATAATAATAATAATAATAATAATAATAATAATAATAATAAATATTTTGACATCTGTTAAATTTCATTGTATTGTTATTCTCTAAAGACATTAGATAAATTATTATCATCACAAAGATAACGTTTTATTATTCACAGAAACAAACTATTATTCAATAAATGTATGTAAATTATTTATCTTTAAAAATTAATTTATCATATTATAAATTATTATTATTATTATTTCAAATTTTCTGAATCTTTACAAAAGATAAGAGAAAAAAGAACGTTAGTTTTTTTAAAACTAAGCACCTCCATAACCTTCTCTTTTTTACGTACAAAATTATTATTATTATTATTTCTAATTTTCTCAATCTTTACAAAAGATAAGAGAAAAAAAGAACGCAACTTTTTTAAAACTGAGCACCTCCATTGCCTTTTCTTTTTTACGTACAAAATTATTATTTTATTATTATTTCTGATTTTCTCAATCTTTACAAAAGATAAGAGAAAAAAAGAACGTATCATTTTTAAAACTGAGCACCTCCATAACCTTTTCTTTTTACGTACAAAATTATTGTTATTATTATTATTTTTATTTCTAATATTCTCAATCTTAACAAAAGATAAGAGAAAAAAAGAA
>SEYY01019440.1:32500-40000 GCA_009176605.1 Armadillidium nasatum
ATTGTAGATAAATAGGACAAAGTATCCTGAAGCTAATTTTACAGTTTAGAACATGACAAGCCTGTTTATTGCAGGAAATACAGTTAAGTACTTACTGTTTAACAGTAGCAATTTACTGTAGAAAAAAAAAAACATCAAAACTTTTAATTGTTACGCACTTCAAAAATTGTCCTAACGAATCGTTGGGACAAGTGGCAAAAAATATGACAGTAAAATTTTCTATATAGGAAAAGACATGTTAAGGATAAGAAAGTCACTTCACCGATTTATTATCTAATAAAAAAAAATAACTGGAAAAAAATTTGTTGTGACATTTTTTTGCCACTTGTCCCAACGATTCGTTAGGACAATTTTTGAAGTACACTTAGCAGCATACAAACGTCCTTACTGCTAACAGTAGCAATTTCCAATAGAGAAAACAGTAAACTTTATAATTTGTCATAATTTTCTGTCCCAACGAAATCGTTGGGACAAGTGACTAAAATGTCCCAACAAAATTTTTTCAGTTAATTTCTTATTAGGAAAATTAAATCGGTGAAGCGACTTTCTTAGGCTTAACATGTCTTTTTCTCTATTGAAAATTTTACTGTCACATTTTTTTGCAACTTGTCCCAACGATTCTTAGGACAATTCTTGCAGTATATATATATATATATATATATATATATATATATATATATATATATATATATATATATATATATATATATATATATATATATATATATATATATATATATATATATATATATTTTATATTTTTTTTTATTTTTTATTTATTTTTGTTTTTATTATTTTAAATTATATATTTTATAATATAATAAATAAAATTAAAGAATGAATTTTTTTAATATTCCTATGGCTATTATTATTATTATTATTATTATTATTATTATTTATTATTATTATTATTATTATTATTATTATTATTATTATTATTATCATTATTATTATTATTATTTATTACTTGAAATATCCCTTCCAATTTTCAAAAGATATCTTTGCTCTTTCAATTGCTGACCGATTTCGTCCACCAACTTCGGACATCATCAGAGCTTGGATTCTGGTACATAAATAATTTATTTTAATATGTTAAGCCAAAAGTTAATTAAGATTACAAATTTCGAAAAAAAAAAATATTAATAAAATAAATGTATTTAGTTTACTTACACTAAGTCTTATCTTACGTCGACATTTACTAGTTACACGACTAATTAACTGTCGTCTACCGTGGCTGAAACAGTAGAGGTGATTGACTCACGTGCCTGAGGGCGCCGGATCGATCCCACTTCGGGATCCAAGGTAAATACTACCTAGGAAAATTCCTCTCCTCGAATAGGGAGAATGATGAATTTAACTTTAAAAAAAAAAAAAAAAAAAAATTTTTTATTTTAAAAAAAAAAAAAATAAATAAATTTTTTTTTTTTTTTTTTTTTTTTTTTTTTTTTTTTTTTTTTTTTTTTTTTTTTTTTTTTTTTTTTTTTTTTTTCAAACTTTACAATCTTAATTTATAACTTTTGGCTTAGAATTATTAAAATAAATCATTCTCTACCAGAATAAAAACTCTGATGATGTCCGAAGTTGGCGGACGAAACCGGTCAGCAATTGGAAGAACATTGAAATCTTTTGCAAATTGGAAGGGATATTTCAACTATTAACATAAAGCTGAAGAACTTCTAAACATATTACTATTATTATTATAATTATTATTATTATTATTATTATTATTATTACTAAGAGTGATAACAGTAGTAGGAATGCCATAAATAATACTAATAATTATTTTTTTAAAAATTTTATTATCCCCGATGGTGGGAAAATATGTTTCTCGAAACGTCGTTACCTTTTTTAGGGGGGGATTGGAGTAGGGGGTGCGGGGGTTAAGGTTAACCTATGCTATTTAAAAAGTTAAGTAATACCTCTAGCTTTTTGCTAGAAGGGTTTTCCACCCCTTTTCTTGCTTGTGGACCTCCCCCCCCTGAATCCTAATTTTACGTACGTGAACCCCCATATACTCATATGTATAATGTTCCTACATTAAACATTTATTTGTAGGTTAGTAAAACCTAAATAATATAATGTTTGAGTACTTGTTTTGAGTACTTGTTTTGAGTACTTTTTTGAGAACTTATTTTGAGTACTTGTTTTGAGTACTTGTTTTGAGTACTTTCTTTGAATACTTGTTTTGAGTACTTACTTTGAATACTTATTTTGAATACTTGTTTTGAGTACTTTTTTGAGTATTTATTTTGAGTTCTTGTTTTGAGTACTTGTATTGAGTACTTGTTTTGAGTACTTGAACTGTTAGTTTCTCTTAATATCTTCACTTTTCATAGGTTCTGAATAAGGTGGGAGAGGGAGGCTTAGTATCTTTGATTTTGTATGTGTAAGCTTGTGCCTATATATATATATATATATATATATATATATATATATATATATATATATATATATATATATATATATATATATATATATATATATATATATATATATATATATATATATATATATATATATATATATATATATATATATCAGGGCGGGTCGAAATTGATACTTTTATCGAATTTATAATTTTAACACTATGTTTGGACTTCAGCATGATAATTTATCACTATGTGTGAAATACTGCAGTTGTGCGACCCCCCCTACCCCTCTCGCACGATCCCCCCATTTTGATGAAAATAGAGATATTTTTAAAATTTCGTCTTAAAATTCGACTCGGGAAAAATCTACCAACTAATTAATGGATACAATATATATATATATATATATTATATTATATATAATATATATATATATATATATATATATATATATATATATATATATATATATATATATATATATATATATATATATATATATCACTTTGAAACAGTAACATGTGTTTGTGATATTTTCCGATATACGTGAAGCGCAAATGTCTTTTGTATATTACATGTATTTAGTATTATGTATAACTGAAAATAATTTTATATATTATGTAATTATTATATAATATATATTAATATTATTTTATATAAAATATATACTTGTTCACTATTTTCATATTCTGCATTAAAAATTATTGAATATATATTTTTATATAATGGCTGCAAGAAATAAGACTTTTAATTCTTTGTTTAGTCAGCCATGTGAATTTCCACCAACGATAACTCCATTCAAAATCTGATATTTACGACCCTTTATTACTAAGAGAGAACAGATCGCCACGAAAGCATCGGCAACCGCTAAAGATTGTCTTAAAATCGTTGCAAGTGATGTGATAAGCATTTTAGGATAACTTCTCCTTCCCCCACATAGGATTTAATGGTGTATGGCTAAAGGCTGAAAGGCCTGTGCAATCAGCTTTAAATATAAATAAAACCCCAAATACCCGACGGAATGATGAGTTCTATGAGAAAGTGAAGACATTCGATGCAATGTTTGACATTTGTACTTGTAATTGCTATGAAAAGAAAATATCAAGAAAAGACTGTAGGTGTAAAGATAAAATCCAAATGATTGAATGGGAATCTTTTTTGGGACAGAAAGAACGACGAAATCAACTTGGCCCAATTGATAGGTCATTGACTAGTGCCAAGACAAGAACTCCAGTTAGGATGGAGAGGATAGCAAGTCACACTAGTAGAAGCGTTTGGTAGGAGCAGGAGAAGGGTCATCAATATAGATAGTAGTGTTCCCTCAACTAGCACAGAAGTCGTGGAAGTTACTGAAGAGGAGAGAATGGAAATGGAAGATAGTAATAATGATGATGATATATCTTCGAGAAATTGATGGTAGAAAATACAATATAAAAACTAAAGAAGGAATGGAACACGAAGAGCACTATGTCATTGTGAAAGAACCATGTGATATATACCTGACTCATGTTACTCCAGATAATGGAACAGCTCGCTGTATTTCTTGAGGAAATTATAACTTTTCTAATAGACTTCTGATAGTATAGATTATCTCAAAGCTCTCCTGTGAGATGGTGCTCCAGTTAACACTGGTAAAGTGGGTGGAGTGCTCAGATTGATTGAAATATATCTTGAAAGACCTATAAAGTGGCTAATTTACCTTCTCCATGCTAATGAGCTCACATTCAGGCATGTTCTTCAGATAATAGATGGGAAATCAGGACCACATACCTTCTAAGGCACTTTTGGGCATGAAATTCAAAAAGATTTAACTAAATGTGAGATAGTTAACTTTCGTCCGGTACACTCCAAAATTACACAGATCCCCGAAGATATTATTATGCAACTCAGTACAGACCAAAAATATCTCTATAACATGACATGTGCCTTAGTATAAAACATGGGCATGTGTCATCATCATTAGCCAGTAAATTGCCTGGTTTACTTCATCATTCCAGATGGCTAACAACAGCCAATCGAATCTTAAGACTTATACGTATCTACACAGACTCAAGGAAAAAATCTTGAAGACCTAGTAAATATTGTAATGCAAATTTATGCTTCAGGCTGGTTCTGGATAAAGAGTCATCCGAAGGCAACTGATGGAGCCCATAATTTTTGGTATTTAATGAATCTTCTTAAGGGAGCAGATAAAAAATAAACAATGATTCTGAAACGTACACTTTAACAAAACTCCTATTTTGCTCACTTTGAAAATATATTACTAGGGATGATAACAGACGACCGAAAATCGATCAGGGAGTTAGCTGTGAGTCGCAAAATTCAAGCAAGGGGTCAGAATACCACTGAAAGAGCTTTTCAGCTTCCAAAAACACTAAACTACTAATCGGCTACGAGGACTACTCGAACATGATCGAATGGGAGAAGGAAATGACCACTCAACCACCAATTATCAAAGACTTTTCTAACGAGGAGATTTATAATATTGCAAATGAACAGCCGAGTTCAAACAAGTTTTCATGCCACAGCCAAGGAGTGGAGCGTGCAGTAATTATTGTAACACAATTTTCTCTGCGTAGAATCGGATACGAAAACAGACATGAATATTTTTTTAAATTTAATTTATGATATATATATATATATATATATATATATATATATATATATATATATATATATATATATATATATATATATATATATATATATATTACTTTTATAACTGCTATTTGAGGATTCGAACCAGGGCCTAAAAGATGGAAATCCATTGTGCTAACCACTACACCACCGATGGTTCAAAAGGAAATCAACCAGAACTGCTACTGACGTATCGCCTAGTGAATCAGCTCTTGGAGATCGATTCACTGGGCGATACGTCAATAGCAGTTCTGGTTGATTTCCTTTTGAACCATCGGTGGTGTAGTGGTTAGCACAATGGATTTCCATCTTTTAGGCCCTGGTTCGAATCCTCAAATAGCAGTTATAAAAGTATACAAAATGATTCCACGGTTAGTATATATGTATATATTTATTATATATAAATAGTGGCAATTATATAAATATATATATATATATATATATATATATATATATATATATATATATATATATATATATATATATATATATATATATATATATATATATATATATATATATATATATATATATATATATATATTTCATGTGTGGATCTCTGCCAAATATATTTTTTAATCTTTTAAAAAAAAAAAAAAAAAAGTTAAATTTTTAAGTTGTTTAAAAACCGAACTTGGAAGGGGGTGAAGCTGGGAGAACCTTGATAGCTACTAGGTCAAGAAGGAAAGGGGGGTTGATAGATAGGGGGGTTTGATGGATAGGGAGAGAGGCATATTGGGGGAATGCTGAGACTGAGTTTGGGTTCGGAGGGGGGGTGGGAAAGTTGAGAGATAAAGAAGAGAAATGGGGGAATGATGGACTAAGGCTGATTTCAGAGGGGGGGGGGTGGGAGTTGATAGATAAGGAGAGAGGAAAATTGGGAGAATAATGAACTGAGGTTGGAGCTTGGGGGGGAGGGAGGGGATACAAAGTGACGGGGTTTTCATGAGAGGAAAAAATTTATTTTAAAAAAAAAAAAAATTTATTTTTTTTTTTTTTTTTTTTTTTTTTTTTTTATTTTTTTTTTTTTTTTTAATTAATAATTAAAATAATAATAATAATAATAATAATAATAATAATAATAATAATAATAATAATAATAATAATATAATATATAATAATATATATATATATATATATATATATATATATATATATATATATATATATATATATATATATATATATATATATATATATATATATATATATATATATATATATATATATATATATATATATATATATATATATATATATATGCGGTATACCACAAGTGTTTAAAATCGCATTTAAATACATGTTCTTTACGTCAGTTTAATAAAATCACTAGCTGCAATTGGTTTTCTATTCTCACAAAGAATTATGACAGTGATTGATTATTAGTAAATTTGTATTTATATACTTTATTTACATTGGAAGCATTAAGTACATACAGTTTTCTATAGAATAGAATTTAAGGACACTCTAGTATAAGAATGGGCTACAAAAATTTTACCCCAAAACAGTGGTGTATTCTTTTAATTTATAGTGTAGTAAATATATTAAATGCTTCCTGTTCTTCTATACAGGGGCCATTTTACCCATTGGTAGCTCGTACCAAAGGGGCTGCTTCCTCTCAGTACGGGGTAGTGTTTGGGGTTTTTTATTTGACAATTTTCTTTATTAGTCCATTTTGTAAGAAGTTGATTTCATTGGCAGGGGCGAATTTTGTCTGCTGTACTGGACTATTTATAACTGGTGTTACAAATATACTATTTGGCCTTCTTGATATGGTAAATGGAACTGATTTGTTTATTGGTTTGTCAATAGTGATTAGAATTTTTGAAGCTATTGGTACTTCCGCGTTTAGAGTGGCTTCCTTATGCATAATTTCCAATGAATTTTCCGACAACATTGAGAGTGCATTTGCCATTTTTCAATCCTTTTTCAATGTTGGGTTTGTTGTTGGACCTTCTTTTGGAGGACTGCTTTACGAAACTGGGGGTTTCATCTTACCTTTTACAGTTGAAGGTGTTTTTCAACTTTGTGCTGTGATTGCAATAATAGGTTTGCCACGTGACTGGTACAAAAAGGACTGTGTGACCCTTAAATGTGAGGTCAAGTATGTTGACCTTCTTAAACGTCCTCTTGTTATTCTGGGGCTAATGGTAAGTTTCGGATCGTACATGAGTACTGGACTAGTTGTTGTATTTCTTGAAGCTCAAGTTAGATCTTTAAATTGGTCTCCTTCTGATGTCGGATTTTGTCTAGTCTTTCATAGTTTATGTGTTATTCTTTCCTGTCCATTCTGGTCTAAACTGTGCGAAACATATTTAGCACCTCACTATGTATGGTCAATCGGATCAGTTCTTAATCTGTTCTCATTACTTTTGTTCGGTCCTGCTCCTTATTTTTCCACTCAAATGAATATTTATATTTGTATCATTTGTATCATCATTAATGGGATTGCTGAAGGATGTCAGACTATCGCCTCTTTTTCGGGAATAAACAA
>SEYY01019441.1:0-16887 GCA_009176605.1 Armadillidium nasatum
AAAGCATCTTAAAATTTGCACAATAGAATGGGTTTTCCAAAAATGTGCAAAAATATTAGATTTTTTTTTTAATTCACGGATTCTTATTTAACATTGAATTCTCAAAATATATAACTGATACTTGTAAGAGAATTGTATGTAACCCCCCCAAAAAAACACCTTGTTATTATTACTGTTATTAGTATAACTGATGAAATGGTTTTCTAATAGACTTAATTTATTATGATTTGCAAATATTGTATTTAAATTTTATAGGAATAAAATTTATTTAAAAAATTGAAAATTCGATTATCTTTACATTTTTGTTAAAATAAATGTAAAATTTTTTTTTATATAAAATGCATGTAAAAGTCGAAAAACAGATGACAGCTACAAAAATGGGCTTATTTATATTGTTTGTTGGTGGTGGGTCACTAGGCACAAAACAAAAAATTTCATCCGATTCTCCTGAAAATTACATGGTGACGTTTTCTTACTTCAAAAAGTTGTCGGGAATTTGGTGCAATAAGTGACATATAGAATACCATTTTTCGTCCTAATTTTTTAGAAAATCTTAAAAATTTAGTAAAAAGGGGACGAATAGAAAATATTAATATAAGTATTTGAATTTTTGTCAAAATTATTATCATCTCTTTCATTTGTTTTGCACAGAGTCAAATGATAAACTGCTGAAGGAGAAAAAGATTTAAAGTGAAAAGTACTTCAAAAAGCAAACCTCAGAGAGTCATTGTGCATCAAAACAATCTCAGTTGCAGAGATTGTGATTTTAGTTTTAAAAGCAAAGATGAGTTGAAGACTCATTTAAAAACACACAACAAAAGAAAGTTTAAGTGCGCTCATTGCAGTTATGAATGCGATCTCAAATCAAGTTTAAAAAATCATATGCTGACCCACAGCAATGTAAAGTTGTATAAATGTTCTGTCTGCGTCTATGAATGTAACCATAAAGGAAACCAAAAAAACACATGCTTACACACACAAATATAAAATATTTAAATGTTCTGACTGTTCCTATGAATGTAATCGTAAAGGAAGCCTAAAAATACACATGATTACACACACAAATGTTAAACTATTTAAATGTTCTGACTGTTCCTATGAATGTAAACATAAAGGAAGCCTAAAATTACACATGCTTACACACACAAATGTAAAACTATTTAAATGTTCTGACTGCTTATATGAATGTAATCAAAAAGGACAATTAAAAAGACACATCCTTACACACACAAATGTAAAATCATATCATAAATAATGATATCTTAAATGAAGAACAGAAAGGATGCACAAAAAATTCATACGGGACTAAAGAACAACTATTGATTAATAAAATGATTATGGAAAACCAATTTTCTAACTACATTATCCATCAACAGGTTAAACAACCATGGGGCCATTACACATCCCTTTCTCAACCCCACTCCTACGGTAAACCTATCAATAGGATCCTTCACCCTCACTTTACAGGTTTCATAAAAGGCATTGATCCCTTTCAATAAACTTCCCACCCCTCATCCCTCTCTCAGTACCTCTAACAACTTCCTCCTTCATACCCTATCATACGCTTTCTCCAAATCTATAAAGCATGCATACCCCACTTTTCTTTTTTCACACAATTACCCACAAATCATCCTTAGCGTAAACATCTGGTTCACACATCCCCTACCATCTCTTAAAAACCCCTTGTTCCTCTCCCTTGTCAGTTGTTTCACTCTTGTCACTAATACCCTCCCATAAATCTTCCCTACCACACTCAATAGACTTATTCTATAATTTTTACACATCACCTTATCCCCTTTTCCTTTGTATATAGGCACTATACAAGCATCCTGCCATTCCTGAGGCACTTTCCCTTCTTCCCAACACACATTAAACATTCTAACCAGCCAGTTAACCAAATCTCTAGCCGCTTCCCTTATCATTTCTCCGTAAAATCCATTCATCCCTATTGACTTTCCCTTTTTCACCTTCCTCACTCCTACTTTCACGTCCTCTCTACTATTACTCCTCTCCTCTTCCCCTCTCACTACCTATCCGATATTCCTTATCACCATCCCCTCTCTAATCACTCTGTTCTCATTCAATAATTCATTAAAATATTCCCTCTACCTCTCTCCCACATCTCTCTCTCCTTGTATTAATTCACCATCCTCCCCTTTCACTCACTCACTCTGTTCTTTTCTTCTCTCTTCACTCTATTCACTTCCAGAACATTTTACTTCTCTTCTTAAAAATTTCTGCTAATTTTCTGATCCAATCCCGTTTTACTCTTTTTTTTTGCCCTCTTCACCTCCCTCTAAATAAAATCCCTTTCTTCCTTTTCACCAAATATTTCAACTATTCATTTCATCACTCACTCCCCTATCCTCTTCACCTCGCATACCCTTCTAGCAACCTGAACCAATGCTCCTTTCAATTTACCCCATTTCATCACTCCATCTCTCCCTTATCCCTCCCATGTATTCTTTCTTTCCCACCTCTTCCAGTCTTTCCACTCGAACCACCACTACAACCTCTCTTACTCTCCCAACCCCTTTAACTTTCACTCTCGCCACTTCCAAGTAGTGGTCCGAGATACCCATTGCATCACCCCTTAATACATTATCATTTAACAGCCTACTCCTTCCTTCCCATCACACGCGCACACAATCCAAAAGTCCTCTTTCTCCATTCACCTCACTCACCTACGTATATTTATGAATATCTCTTTTCCTAAACCAAGTATTTCCTATCGTCAGACCTCTTACAGCACATTTCAGTCAGTTCATTCCCATTTTCATTCATGCCTCCAACTCCAAACGATCCTACTATCTTATCCACACCTCAATTTACCACCCTCGCATTCAAGTCACCCAACAGGCAAACATGATCCCTACTATCAAAACTTCTAACGCATTCACTTAGACTCTCCCAAAATGCCTCTCTCTCCCTTCCATTAGCTCCCACCACCGGAGCATAAGTGCATATAAATACCCAATACTCCCTTCTTAACTTCAATCTTACCCAGACTATTCTAGCCCCCACACTTCCACTCCCTTTCACACATCTCCACCACTCATCTCTCATAACGATTGCCACACCTTCCCTTGCTCGAACCCTCTTATTCACTTCTGCGTAAATCCCTATATGCTTTCTAAAAGACAACTCTCCCTTCCCCTTCAATTTCCTTTCATTTAAAGCCAAAACATCCAATCCCCTCTCCTCCATCACACTCTCTTTTCTTCTTTAATCACCTCTTTTTACATTCAACACCACCGTTCCCCCACTCCTTCCAACCATAGCTTTCAATTTCTTCCATTCACCACTTCACAAATTATGGCGCTTTACGTTAGGCCCTTCCCATCCCAAGGATACTACCATTTCCTCGAGGAAAATAAATAATTGTACAATCTTAGTTTCGAACTGTATACGTGATAAGAAATAGCTTGAAACTTTACCACTGAACCAAACCAGTGATATTCTCACATCAGGATTCATGAAATAACCTCTTAAGATTATTATTATATATATTATTATTATTATTATTATATATATATATATATATATATATATATATATATATATATATATATATATATATATATATATATATATATATATATATATATATATATATATATATATATATATATATATATATATATATATATATATATATATATATATATATATATATATATTATATAATATTAATATATACATATATACTATTATATATATATATATATATATATATATATATATATATATATATATATATATATATATATATATATATAATATATATATATATATATATATATATATATATATATATATATATATATATATATATATATATATATATATATATATATATATATATATATATATATATATATATATATACTATATATATATATATATATATATATATATATATATATATATTATATATATATATATATATATATATATATATATATATATATATATATATATATATATATATATATATATATATATATATATATATATATATATATATATATATATATATATCATATATTATATATATATATATATATATATATATATATATATATATATATTATATATATATATATATAATATATATATATATATATTATATATATATATATATATATATATAATATATATATATATATATATATATATATATATATATATATATATATATATATCATAAACCGGTAGACTGGCGCCTGTCGTGCTACTCCTCCAAAATTTTCTCCACGCATTTCTGTCCTCAAACATTCGGTTGTCTTCTATTTATGGTTCCTTCTTCTATCGCCTCCATCCATCTCTTCCTTGGTCTTCCTGCCGGTCTCCTTCCTTCTGGTCTCCATTCCAGCATCTCTCTCAGTCTCTCTCCCTCCCCCATTCTCTTCACGTGACCAAACCATCTCAGTTGGTTTTTTTCTATGCATTCCAAAATTGATTCCACCCCAAGTTCCTCTCTCACCAGTTCACTCTCATCCTATCTCTCAGTGATACTCCCCTGATGACTCTGAGTACTCTCATTTCCGCGGCCTCGATTCTGTTCTTATGCACTCTATTTATTGTCCAACATTCTGAACCGTAGAACAATATTGGTCTGAGTATTGTTTTATATATTAGTACTTTCACTTCGGTTGGTAATCCTCTCTCCTTTAGTAGCGGATACAACATTCCCACATTCTTTAAGAATCTTCCTATTCTCTCCCTCAGCTCGTCCTCCAGTTTTCCTTCTTCGTCGAACTCCATACACAAATATTTAAATTTACTCGCCTGCTTAAGTCGGGTCTCCAACATATTCACAAATATCTCTTCTCTCTCCCTAGCTATTGCCATTACTTCTGTTTTCTCTCTGTTTATTTTCATGCCCATAGAGTTCAACACATCATTCCACCTATTCACAGCTTCCTGAAGATCCTCAGTTCCTGATGTTATCACTGCCGCATCATCCACGTATATCAATGTGTGTTCTTTATTCTCTCTTATGCTTATTCTTTTAAGGCAGCTGTCCAGGTACAGTGCGAAAAGCAATGGTGACAATACACTGCCCTGCTTTACCCCGGTTTTCACTCCAAACCATTTCTCGCCTCCTCCTCCTCTGACCATATTTATAGGTTTTTCGTACATGCTCTTAATAGCTGTTGATAATTTCTTAGGAATGTTGTACGCTGGGTCCTCTAATACTCTCCACAGTCTTTCCCTTTTTATCCTATCGAAAGCTTTTTCCAAGTCAATGAATTCTACAAACGCTTTCTTGTTCCATTCTATGTTTTTCTCCGTCAGCATCTTCATATGGAATATCAAGTCTGTCGTGCTTTTACCTGGTCTAAAACCGTGTTGCCATTTTCCAATTTTATCTTCAACCTTCATCCTCAATCTTCTCTCCAAGATCCTTTCGTATATCTTACTCGCTCCTATTAAAACACTATACCTCAATAATTTCCACATTCTCTTCTTTCTCCCTTTTTATGTATTGGGCAGATTACTGCTTTCCTCCATTCTGTTGGTATTTTTCCTTCTTCCCATACCCTGTTGAATATAAATGTTAACCACTTAGTCATTCCGTCCCCTGTCTTGAATAACTCGTTACTGAGTCCATCGTATCCTGCACTTTTCCCGTTTCTTAACATTTTAATTGCCTCTCACCTCTTCTAACTGAATCTGGTTTCCTCTAGTCCTTGTCTTTCTCTAGGGGGTGCCTCCACTATTTTCACCTCCTCCTGTACATTCAGCAACTCCTAAATACACTCTCTACATCTATCCGCCACCTCTGTCTCCTCCAGAAGCTGTTCTCCCTCTTTATTCAAAACCACATGCGTTTCTGGTTCGTACAATATTAAGGGGAAACCTTATAGCTTTACTCTTTATTCCCTACAAGTTGCTTGTGAGAATTTTTTAATTGTTCGGTCACACACACAGAGAAGACATTAAAAAATGTTTTCATATTTTATTTTTATTTGTATTCTATAAGAAATATAAAAAAATATAAGAAAGCTGAACAACATACAAACATCGTTATGGAATTTCAAAAAAAAAAAAAAATAATAATTATTTTATATGCATGCCAAAAGTTTTGCAGACTTGGACTCCGACCCGTGAGTTGTGAATTATTGTTAAAAAAAAAAAAATTAGTTTAATAAACCTGACATTCTTGTTTTATGAAGCGAGTAGTGTTTGTATTGTTCCTTATATTATCACAATTAAACTCTTAGCAATATATCAATTTCAAATACATATATTTCTCTTCTAGAAAATGCCTAATTTGGAAATACGCCTGACAACTTCTGCTATATCTGCAGAGAGTTCAAGTTTCCTGGGCATAGCAAGAAGATTTCACCCATTGTAAAGACCTAAAAACATTATTTTGGAATAGTGCTTGAAAATCTGGTCACCATTATATTTGTTGTACAACTTGCAATGTTTAACTAATAAACTAGTGGAAAGGTAGATGTAACTACACATTGTTTGTAGTTAGGGACCGACCGGGGCTTCCTAAATTTGTTGAGATCAAAAGCGGTGAAATTTTACGTTAAGAAAATTAGATATAAATTTAATTGAAATTTATTTAATTATAAGGAAGGAGTAGAATAGTCAACATTCACTTTAATTAATGATTATTTGCATTTTCTCTGAAAATAATTTCAGCAAATTGTAGGGTTTTGTATAATGTTATAAAAACTACAAAAAAAAATTTTTTTTTCCCGATTCACAATAGTGTGTCAACAGGTTTACTTAGGTAAGACCCTAAGGTAAAGTTTGAAAAAAAATGTAAGATGTAAAATAATCAATATAACCTATACTTACGCACTTCATTGTTATTTTATTGCTATGTATCAAACTTGTATCATTTATCTAGTTCAAAATTATTTTTGTTATACTTTCAGTCAATATGGCTAAAAGATAAGCTTCAGCAGTATGGGAATACTTTACAATGTTTCAGGATAGGCTCGAAATAGCTAAATGTAACATCTGTAGTCAGGAAATTAGAAGAGGGCCTCCGGGGTGCCCCAAGTAAAAGTTTTTCAACCAAATCTTTATGGGTGCATCTAAAACCAAAACACAAAGACGAATATTCACTAGCAAGAAGAGTGGTCAAAAGAAACAAAAAAAAATTGAAAAAACACGAAAAAAAATCTTAATTTCCTTATATTTTGATTGATTTAATCCACCATTAATAGTATAATTTGTAATTTTAACTCCAGTTTTCCCCGATTATTAACCTGGGCCCCGGTCGGTCCATATTTGCAGTACCAGTGGTATGAAGGGAACAAAAGGACCACATTACAGACTGTTACTTTTATTTGACAAATGTTCATGGTTTTACGAATCGGAAATCTAAGACACACACACAGTGTATTCCAATTTGCCTTTTGCAATTAGGCCAATCCCACACTCCGAAACTCTTCCAGTACCTACAAGACCAACAAATGAAGAAGACGATGAAACAGATAATGCACAGTGTGTGGCTGAAGAATTGAAATCTGAAAACTAAAAGCTCTTATAATCCATGTTTCTTGACACTGAGACCGAGGCCCCGGCTAAAAATCAGGGAAAACCAGGGTTAAAATGGCAAATTATACTTAAGGGGACAGTTCAATTTCAATTTTTTTAATTTCCAGCCAATTTTCCTGAAATTTTCAGTGTATATCGTTTTTTTCCCCGTGAAATAAAAAGTCCGTTTTTAGCGTTTTTCTGCTTATAACTTAAAAAGGTTTTTTTTTTGAAATTTGACCCTTTTCAAATGAATGGCGGAGCCTAACCACCTTGTGGAATGACCTAAAATTTGGACTGAATATTCTGAATTTTATGAGATATAAACGCTTCTAATAGACTTTTGTTCAGTTATAGGAAAAATGTTAAAAGCCAAAAACTAACCAACTATCGAATAAATTAAAAAAAAAATAAAAAATAAAAAAATAAAAAAAATTCCCCTTTTCGGACAAAAATAAAAATAAATTACAACTAACATTTCTTATTTTTGGTAGATGTATAGAGGAGGGATGGGGTTACAAATTCTTCTTTATACTTTATTCGATCCGAGTCGTTGGTCTCGAGATATAGCCTCTCAAAAACGTCCCTTTTTATCCAAATTTCAAAAATTCCCAAAGTTTGAGGATATATCTTGCTTCAAACAAATAGCATTTAATAATGCACTAAATAAGTTGTAGCCCTGTCCCTACTCTAAACAATATCCAAAAATAAAGAAATTAGTAAGTAGCTTTTTTTGTAAATAATTTTTTTCTCCGGAAGGGTACAATTTTTACAAATTTTTTTTTTTTTTTTTTGCTTGGAATTTTTTTTTTTTAGACGTGATATCAAAAATCTGTTCTCACCAATGCAAGAAATTGGGGCTAAGATTAATCAGTTAAATTTATTGACCCCACTATTCATTTTTTAAAAAATTTGGGTCCAAATAACATTGAAACCGCTATTTATAGACTCGAAAAAATGCTCGAAATCAACTCAGAACTTCGGGAAAAAATGATTATACCCTGAAAATTTCAGCTCAATCAGTCAAATAAAAAAGAAAAAAAATTCAAAGAAAATTAAATTTTTTTTTTCAATATTTTCTTTTTCTTTTGACCGCTCCTTTTCTGCTAGTGAATGTTCATCTTTGTGTTTTAATTTTAGATGCCCCATAAAGATTTGGTTGAAAATTTTTTACTTTCCTGACTACAGATGTTACATTTAGCAATTTCGAGCCTATCCTGAAACATTGTAAAGTACTTCCATACTGCTGAAGCTGATCTTTTAGCCATAGTGACTGAAAATATAAACAAAATAATTTTGAATTGTAGTTAAATGATACAAGTTTGATACACAGGAATAAAATAACAATGATATGTATAAATACAGGTTATATTGATAATTTTATACCTTACATTTTTTCAAAGTTTACCTTAGGGTCTTACCTAAGTAAACCTGTTGAATCACTATTGTGAATCCGAAAATTTTTTTCCACTAAATTTTGTATTTTTTAAAAACTTTGTTATACAAAGTCTGAAATTTTTAATTTTTTTCGGAGAAAATGAATATAATCCTTAATTTAAGCGAATGTTGGCTATTCTACTCTTTCCTTATAATTAAATAAATCTCAAATAAATTTATATCTAATTTTCTTAACCGAAAATTTCAGTGTTTTTCACCTCTTTACAAATTTTAGGCAACCCCGGCAGGTCCCTACTTGATAAGCATCTATAAACGACCTAGTTGGTGATTTAGGTCTTAAAAAACCAAAACAAAAAAACAACTATCAGGTTAAAGATTACAAGAACGTTGCAACCAGTCATAAAAATTACTGAGTATAGACATAGGGAAAGCATTTTTATTCCTTATTTTACAAATTACAACGAGTGTGGCCTAATGAATGCCCCGAAGTCCAAATACGAGTCACAGGAGTGGAAACTTTTTATAGATGCCTCAAAACATAGTCTAAAGAGAGTTCTCCTCCACAATGGGAGCATAATGCCTTCTGTCACAGTTGCCTATGCAAGTATGACTAAAGAGTCATGATATTTTGAAAAATATACTGAAATTAATCAAATATAGTGAGCATAAGTTGAAAATGGCTGCCATGATATTGGGATGCAATAAGGCTGCACCAAATATGGATGATTTCTGTTTGAGTGGGATAGTCGTAACAAATTCCCATAACGTTAGAAAGATTTGGCCTCAGCGTAATTGGAAAATGGAGAAAAATATATAGTAAAAAGAAAATGGTAGCTAGTGAAGATGATCTGCTGCACTTTCTTCACATCACGTTCAGCCTGATTAAACAATTTGTAAATGCCATGGATTCATCTGGAAAAAGGTAAATGTACCTTTCAAAAATATTTCCTCGTCCTTTTGTAGCAAAAAATAAAGGAAAGCGTGTTTGTAGTTTCCCAAATAAGAGAACTTCAGAAGGACTCATATTTTGAACAATGTCTTGCAACAAAAGTAAGAGCATCGTTTTCTTGTTTCAAGAAGGCAACCAAAAACTTTCTGGGAAGAGAAAGTGATAACAACTACGAAGAACTGGTTCAACATTACATTTTCCTGAGAGCTGAAATGATGTTCTTAACGAACATGGTGAAAGATTCCATAAAGATATAACCATAGAAAAGCGGTATGAAGGGAAATGGATGCCTGTGATGCTTGCTGACTACTGCTGGAACATTATCCGAAACTTCAAAATTGAACACAAGAAAAAAAAGAATAAGCCATATAATTCTTGGAAAAAGAAATATTCTTCATATTTTCTAATCTTAAAAAGTTTTTCATACAATATGCGATGATAATTTATAGGCTCGTTTATTTTTTTTATTTTGAATAATTTTAAAAAGTGACTAAAATATTCATAAAATTTTTCCTATATAGATACACAGCGTGGAAAAAAAAAAAAAAACCTGAAATTGTCTATAACTTGAAAACTACGAGTGACACAAAAACAACTACTGATTTGAATTCAGGAGGCAAATTGCCATAAGAATCAATTATGCTACCACAAGAAAAATGAATTAAACAAAAAACATTTTTTTTTTCTTTTTTGAACAATGTAATCATAAGGTTGAAAATTAGTTTTTGTTTTAATTACGGAGGAGGACTATGGCTTCAAAGACCTAGGCATAATATAAGTGAGAGTCATAGTGAGATGGTTAAAGGGATAAGAGGGGCTATCTTTCTTCAAAATAGGTTGGACAAATGCACGCTTCCGACACGGACGAAAAGTACATTAAGGTATTGAGAGAACAGTTGAATGAGGGACGATGCTACTCAGAGGAATACCATCCTGACCGCTTGCCTTACTAACGCTCATCTATTTCGTAAATCCATGCACCTAATCACATGTAAAGGGAATGGGACAATCGAGAGGATAAGATCGAGGAGAATTGCCAGAGTCGTAAATGGCTAGATTTAGAAAGGTGGGGGGGGTGGGGAACCATCGAAAGGAATAGGAGTATTAAAGGGCGATTTACAATAGTTGCCAGATACGTTTTTAGGAAAAACCCAGAGATATCAGTAAGAGAACTTAGGAGATTAGCGCACTTTCCTTTGTTAAGTCAGATTTCTACGTCGAATAATATTCCTGCAACAATTCCGAGCTGAAGATTATAACGACAGTGAGAGTACACCAAGAATTTTTCAACTCCCGAAACTTGTCGTCTCGAAATGTCTATGGAGTAGGGTTTCGCATCCAGACAATATGTGGAGGACTGATTCTCCCTCAGCCCCACACATTCTGCATCTATCACTTCTGTAGTTTTGTTTTTCAATGTGTTTCTTAAACCAGTTTGTCCCGAGCCCACCATCTTGGGCTGTGTAGTAGCCTTTCCTCTTCAAACCTTAAATATCCTTTTGCTATTAATTCAACTGTTTTCTCCTAGTCTACGACGGCTTTATCCAGTCCTACTACTTTATATTTTTTTTGCGTGTTTATGATTGCGCCATTCTGCTTCGTTAGCTTTTATCCTGCTTACTTTGTGTTTGCTTTATTTAATTAATTAAATTTGCATCTTCCATTTGCATTTCTGCATTTGTCTCTATTAGATGTTCATAGAGGTAATCGCTTGCTTTTTTTTAGTATAGAAGTTGTTGTTGCTTTTCTTTCTTCATGTTCTTTCACCCATTTTATAAATTTTCTCTCTTTTCCCTTTCTATATTCGCTTAACCCTATTATTTCCTTCTTGTGTATTTCGTCTATCATTGGTACAGCCATACCTCCTTCGTTTCTAGGCATATATAGTCTGGCAGTGCATTGGTTTTTATATATAAGTTTATGTGCGTGTAGTAATTTTCTGGTTTTTACATCTAATAATCTCGTATTGGAACCAATCAATAATTCCAATACCATACGTTATTATGGGTATAGCAAGTACCTTAATAGCCTCAATCTTGTTTTTGGGTTTTAATTCAGTTTTTAAGATTGCTTTTAATCTGTCTAGGTATTCTTTCCTGATTCTACTCTTCATTATTTCATTCTCTATTTTTCTGATTCCTCTATGCCCAGATATTTGTATGTAGCTTCCGGTTCTAATTCTTTTATTACAGTATCATTAATTATAATGTTTTCAGCATCCGCTCTTCTCCCTTTCTTCAGCAAACACATATGCACACTTTTCGATGCCAAAATCCATTCAAATATCGTCTGAAAATCTCTTCACTTCATTATTTGTGTGCTTAAGCATGTGTCTTTTTAAGTTACTTTTGCGATTACATTCATAGGAACAGTCAGAACATTTAAATAATTTTACATTTGTGTGCGTAAGCATGTGCGCTTTTAAGTGTGTTTTATGATTACCTTCATAGGAGCAGTCAGGACACATTTAAATAATTTTACATTTGTGTGTATAAGCATGTGTCTTTTTAAGTGACCTTTACGGTTACTTACATAGGGGCAGTCAGAACATATAAATACTTTTACATTTGGGTGTGTAAGCATGTGTAATTTTAGGATTTCTTTATTATTACATTCATAGGAACATTTAAAACATTTAAATAGGTTTAAATCTGTGTGTGAAAGCATGTGACTTTTCAGGCTTCCTTTATCATTACATTCAAATGAGCAGTCAGAACATTTAAATTTTGCATTTGTGTGTGTAAGCATGTGTCTTTTTAAGTGGTCTTTATGATTACTTTTATAGGAGCAGAGAGAACATTTAAATAATTTTACATTTGTGTGTGTAAGCATGTGTGTTTTTAAAGTTTCCTTTTTTATTACATTCATAGGAACAGTCAGAACATTTAAATAATTTTACGTTTGCGTGTGTAAGCACGTGTATTTTTAAATTTTCTTTGTGATTACATTCATAGGAACAGTCAGAACATTTATATGGTTTTATATTTGTGTGTGTAAGCATGTGCCTTTTTAAGTTTCTTTTATGATTACATTCATAACAGCAGTCAGAACATTTAAATAATTTTACATTTGTGTGTGTAAGTATGTGTCTTTTTAGGCTTCCTTTCCATTTACTTTCATAGGAGCAGTCAGAACATTTATACAATTTTATATTGCTGTGAGTCAGCATATGATTTGTCAAATTTGATTTCAAATTGCATTTCATAACTGCAATGAGCGCACTTAAACTTTCTTTTGTTGTGTGTTTTTAAATGAGTCTTCAACTCATCTTTGCTTTTAAAACTAAAATCACAATCTCTGCAACTGAGGTTTTCCACATCATACATTTTAATGCTTTGTTGATGCACAAGTGCCCTCTGAAGTTTGCTTCTTGAAGTACTTTTCACTTCCAAATCTTTTTCTCCTTCAGCAGCGTTGATCATAAGACTCTGTGCAAAACAAATGAAAAAGATTATAAGAATGTTGACAAAAAATTCAAATACTTTTATTAATATTATTTGTAGTTTTTCAAAAAAATTAGGAATAAAAATGGTGTTGTATTCGTTTTAAAATCTATTTAAAATCTGGCAAAGGAATTCTGATCTTAATAGATTTAGACGAGTCTTATAATTCAGATTTTTTTATTTTGATTTATTAGAATTTTAAAAGGTAGTTCAATAAGCAGTTTTTTTTTTTTTATTCTACAAATTTAAATATAAAAACTATCAGATATCACAGATATTTAAAGATGATTTATTTGGCTTGTAATCAAAAAATGTTATTTGCTTTTATAATTTACCCACTTTTAGTCTAAAATTTGAAAATCCATTTTTTTAAACATATCTAAATTATAATTTAGTTAACATTACTTCAAAAACAACAACAATAATTAAAAAAAATTTTTTTTTTTTGAGTGCATGTACATATGCTGTCACTGCACACTGGGAAGCAGAAATACCGGGCTGGAAATCCAACACCAAGGACAACACCTAAACTAAAGGCAAGAAATAGTAAACTGAAACATGTTAAATTTTATAAATTGCAGATTTATTTCCCATAGAATAGGTCCTATCGAAATGTTGGAGATTCTGAAATTTAAAAATGTGCGACAGACGGTCATCAAGGAAAAAACTTGTTCTTGGAAGCCGTTAGGGTGGTACATTCGATAAGGAGATGATGAATTGAAAGAACATGGGAATGGCAAAACGGACAGGTGGAGGGGACCTCTCTCGCCATGTAGTGATTGTGTTAGACTAGTGTGACCAATGATAGTAGGGCCAAGATGACCTTGTGACAACTTAGACGGCATCTGATGTGACATTTTCCAACTAAGGGTTTCACTCTTCAACATTTGGCTTGTCATACGTCTTCCACTCACCCAATATCTCTGCCAACAGTTGGTAAATGGCTTAGTAATCCGTAATGGGGATGTCCCTGGGCAAGCTCCGCAGAAAGGTAAGCCCGACTAGATTTCCTTGAAGTAGCTGCCATGAGGAAATTTTGTCAAAATTTGTGCAAAATATTCCCCTTCGTTTGATTCAAAAGACGAAGAGGAATATTTTGCACAAATTATGGCATCAAAATGTGCTTCAAAACACTTTTCATTTACTTTATTTACCAACGAAGAAACATTTGTCAGGCTCATAAATTTCTATAAAAGAAATTGGATTAATAATAATAATAATAATAAAGAAAAGCAATGCATCCTGTTCCCTTAATTAACCACCTGTTTCTAAGGTGAGTAAAAACAAATTACACAAATGGCATAATAATAATAATAAATAATAATAATAATAATAATAATAATAATAATAATAATAAAAAATAATAATAATAAATGACGTAATATATCATTACCTGTGGAGTATTGCTCTTCACCTCTTCTTCAAACCCAAATTCTGTATCTGATTCTCCTGCCTCAGACTTTATAGTAAAAGATGTCATTTCATCTAATTCTTCCTTTTTATTTTCTTGTAAAGAAATGTTTGACTCAATATGAGGAAGGCTCTGAAAGAAAATTTGAGTAACTTTATGGATATCAAATAAAAAAATCATGCTAAATGGCACTAAAAACGAAACAAACTCCTTATTGGAGGGTTCATCAGATTAAAAAAAAAAAAAAAAATCATTTTCACCTCAGAATATCTTGAGAGAGAGAGAGAGAGAGAGAGAGAGAGAGAGAGAGAGAGAGAGAGAGAGAGAGAGAGAGAGAGAGAGAGAGAGAGAGAGAGAGAGAGAGAGAGAGAGAGAGAGAGAGAGAGAGAGAGAGAGAGAGAGAGAGAGAGAGAGAGAGAGAGAGAGAGAGAGAGAGAGAGAGAGAGAGAGAGAGAGAGAGAGAGAGAGAGAGAGAGAGAGAGAGAGAGAGAGAGAGAGAGAGAGAGAGAGAGAGAGAGAGAGAGAGAGAGAGAGAGAGAGAGAGAGAGAGAGAGAGAGAGAGAGAGAGAGAGAGAGAGAGAGAGAGAGAGAGAGAGAGAGAGAGAGAGAGAGAGAGAGAGAGAGAGAGAGAGAGAGAGAGAGAGAGAGAGAGAGAGAGAGAGAGAGAGAGAGAGAGAGAGAGAGAGAGAGAGAGAGAGAGAGAGAGAGAGAGAGAGATAAACCCTTAATTTTTAAACTTTTCTTTCTACTGTTATTCAAATAATGATTCTGACTTTAAATCATTCTATATTTATTTTGTTTTCTTCCTTTTTTCAGCAATGACTGTAGAAGGCCACTGAATCCTTTAAATCAATAAAGATCAAATTTAACAAATTATTTTTATAAAAGATTTGGGATATTTACATATGGGAATTTATTTTTAAGTCTTGTAGATCCTTCGTAGTCAGATCTTTTACTTTATCTGATTAGGATTTATTAAAAAATTTAAAATATGACATTTAATTAACTTGTATTTTATCTTGTTGTATAAGATTATTTAAGCTGAATTTAACTTTGTGAGATTAAACCCCTGATCATTCTTTATTTATATCAGTGTTAATGTTTTCCAAATTCTGTTCTCGCCTCAATTCTCTCTACTTTTACTATAGAGTTGTAGAAGCTGTAAATAATTATGTTGTAGATTTCACCTAAAATTAATCCATTTATTAGAACATTACTCTATACAACCGATAATAACTAATATTTAGGAAGACCTTGTAGGAACTGATCACAGATTTGTTAGAGAAAGAAAAAATTATTTCCAATGTCTAAAAAACTCATTTCTTCAACAATTTCTCACAAACATCTTTACAAACACAAAGGAAACCTTCTTACATTCTCAATATACAGATTTCTATTCTAGAAAGGTTCACAGTTTCTCTCCCAAAATAAGCTTTCAAGGAGTTTGGCATCTCTGAAATCCATTAAGAATTTCATCCCACCTGAGATCTCATTCATCCTTACATGGAGTATGCATCCATACTACTTCTTGGAAAGGTGGAATCTATAGCTTCCACTGACTCATCCTCATTTTTGTTTATAATCTCACTCTATAGTCATTGTTACATCACTCTATACTATCACTATTACCAGCCTTTTCTACTTTCTTTACAACATTTTACTTGCACATTTTCAATTGGAATAAATCAACAAATGTCGCTTTTAAATTAATAATATTTATTAAAAAGATGAAAAAAGAACTCAACTGAGAAAAGATGATTTATCCCCAAAGAATGGTTTAACAACAAATTTCTATACTGAAAATTTCAGATTATATATAATATACTGTATATGTATTTGAGAAATTGGTAATACATAATTTTGTAAATAGGATAGAAAATATACTAAGGATCCGAGTATATATATATATATATATATATATATATATATATATATATATATATATATATATATATATATATATATATATATTATATATATATATATATATATATATATATATATATATATATATATATATATATATATATATATATATATATATATATATATATATAATTTTGAAAACTGCTTTTTCGGGAATCGAACCCGGGTCCAAAAGATGGAAGTCCATAGTGCTAACCACTTATCACAGTGGCTATCAAAATTATAACATCTGCACTGCAGTATAAATCGGG
>SEYY01019442.1:0-2500 GCA_009176605.1 Armadillidium nasatum
TATATATATATATATATATATATATAATATATATATATATATATATATATATATATATATATATATATATATATATATATATATATATATATATATATATATATATATATATATATATATATATATATATATATATATATATATATATATATATATATATATATATATATATATATATATATATATATATATATATATATATATATATATATATATATATATATATATATATATATATATATATATATATATATATATATATATATATATATATATATATATATATATATATTATATATAAAAATTATTTATCTTTGTTTGGTTTTATTTGTTTTCAAGACAATATTTTATTCAAATAAAATTTGTCCCTCGTTCCGCAAAATGGTGACCTAAATGTCAATTGTTCGTATTTATAAAAAAAAAAAAATATATATTTTTTGACCTCTGATATTGATTTTCATTCTTCCTCGCGAAATTTGCTTCTATTTTGTATTTATTTATTTTTAATATTTTTTCATTATTTTTAATTTTTATGTACTTTTTTGTCTATTTCGTAATATTTTTTAATTTATTTATTTATTTATTTATTTATTTATTTATGTATTCGTAACATATAAATTGATTTATATGTTGCATGTGTTTTAAAAATTTTGTAAAGTTTTTTATTTATATGTATCACAGGCTAATATAATATAGGATGGTGGAACTATTGTTGTCAAGACAATGCATGTATCCATTTTTCTTTGATTATTATTCATACCAGAGTCATTATTATTATTATTATTATTATTATTATTATTATTATTATTATTATTATTATTATTATTATTATTATTATTATTATTATTATTATTATTATAAATTCTGAAGTAAACAATGTTCTGAAAAACATAACATGGTTAGAGGCAAACAAACTCTCCTTAAATTTAAAAAAAAAAACAATCTAGTACAAATAATTCAAAAAAGCCTGTACATCTTAATGTTTTAGCAAAAGCTATAACTATTAGTCGAACAGAGTCTGCAAAATTATTAGGTGCTATCTTCGTTGATAAACTTACTTTCAAAGAACGTATTAATAGTCTTGTCAGCAAGCTATCATATGCAAGCTCTGCATTCTTAAAGATTTAAGACTCTCTTATAAAATATATTCTAAAAAACCTTTACTAAAGCCTTGTCTATCCCCATCTTCTCTATTGTCTGTCAATATGGGGTTGTACAAGTGAGTACTTGTTACAACCTCTGGTAACTATGCAGAAAAAGATAGTTCGTATATTATCAGGATCGAGTATTATTATCAACTTACAACCCCCCTTTTCAAAAGTTTATCTATACTGAAACTTCAGGATATCTATACACTCTCATTAAGTAGCCACATCTTTAAATCATAAATTGAAGTTCGAATCAACTTCTAAATAACAATAATGCAGAACCAAACTGTGACAACTACCAATCTTGGTAGCACAAAATCGTATTTTTTTTATTTTTTTTAAAAGTTCACATCTCACGGGCATTGCCCTATTCGAGTAGAGGAACTTTCTAGGTAGTATATACCTAGGATCCCGAAGTGGGATCGAACCGGCGCCCTCAAGCACGTGAGTCAATCACCCTACCGTTCGAGCCACGGTAGACGGCACATACACTAGACAAAGCAAAATACTTTTTAACTAAGTCTCGGAGGGCCATCTCATACAAGGGTATCTATGAGTGAAGCAGTCTCTCTATTACCTGTCAGAAATCACCCACTCTAGGGTCTTTTAGGAAAGCCATTAAAAACACTTATTATTGAAATACTAAAGATTACTTATGTATACGTATCTTCTTTAAGTATAGTTGCGATTAATAATGATAATGATGATGAATGTAGTGATTAATATTATTATCTTAATCATCATTCTTGTTTGATCTCATTATTTTAAGTTTTTGTAGTATGTTTATTATTATTATTATTATTATTATTATTATTATTATTATTATTATTATTATTATTATTATTATTATTATTATTATTATTATTATTATTATTATTATTATTATTATTATTATTATTATTATTATTATTATTATTATTATTATTATTATTATTATTATTATTATTATTATTATTATTATTATTATTATTATTATTATTATTATTATATCATTATTATTATTATTATTATTATTATTATTATTATTATTATTATTATTATTATTATTATTATTATTATTATTATTATTATTATTATTATTATTATTATTATTATTATTATTATTATTATTATTATTATTATTGCTCTTAGTTATTGTTATTTTCATTATTATTATTATCACTATTATTATTATTTTTCATATTGTTGATATTATTATTATTACAAATATTATAAATTCTACTATCAATACTATCCTATTTACTATTATTATTGTTATTAAATTTGATTTTTATTTACTGCAATGTATCTGTATATAAACTAAATAGATGTGATAAGTTTTGATGTGGTACATTTCGAGTTAAAAAAGATTT
>SEYY01019443.1:0-2500 GCA_009176605.1 Armadillidium nasatum
AATTATAATCAAAGCATTTTATGAAAACCAAACTTTTATTATCATAATATTAAATCTTTACTTAGGATAAAAGGTTTAAATGTAGTTAAAATAGTGGTATAGAATTTCTATAAGATATAACTAAAGTTAAATCATGGTAGTATTTCTCCAATATATATCTCTTTAGAATTCCCTTAAAAAAAAAAAAAAAAAAAAAAAAAAAAATTGTCTTAACCCTTTTTTTTCAATCTAAAGTCGTAATTTAGTGTCAGTAATAAAGATCCAAGAATTAAAATTGTCAGACATTGTATATTGTTATCTTTGACCTTTGGAAATATATTACCATGTTTTTACATATATAAATAAGTCAAATACAGAGACAAAGTACGTCTGAGTTCTAAACTCTCAATTTATGACCCAAGGTTCAGACCTTGTTTAATTATATTTCATTGAGTTACATTTATAAAAAGTAGCTATGGAGAATAAATTACAAATTTCATCACTGAATTAAAAATTATATATCATAAAGTGACTATTCTATAATGACATTTCAAGCTGCTTGGCTCTGAAATATGTTTGTTCTTAAGAAATATAATTATCGTTATTTAGTAAATATATGTATCATTATTTTATAATAAAAATAAAATTATTATTTATTAAAAAACAATATTATTATTATTTACTGATATTATTCAATAATTTTTCTAATAAAGAATACATATAAATATGTAAATAAAAGCATGTAAAAAAATCAGAATTGTGTTATTTTTTGTTATTATTATTACTATTATTATTATTATTATTATTATTATTATTATTATTATTATTATTATTATTATTATTATTGTTATTATTATAATTATTATATTGTTATTATTAGTATTATAATTATAATTATTATTATTATTATTATTATTATTATTATTATTATTATTATTATTATTATTATTATTATTATTATAACTTATTATTCATTGAACATCTGTTTTCTTCGCGACGTCTTGCGTTTCACATCTCCATTTTGTCTGATTCTGAAAAGGAAAAAAAAAATAATATACTTCCATTTTTTTTTATTATATTTATTTTTATATTATATTATATTATATTATATATATATATATATTATATATATATATATATATATATATATATATATATATATATATATATATATATATATATATATATATATATATATATATATATATATATATATATATATATATATATATATATATATATATATATATATATATATATATATATATATATATATTATATATATATATATATATATATATATATATATATATATATATATATATATATATATATATATATATATATATATATATATATATATATATATATATATATATATATATAATCATAAGTGAATATAATCTTAAATGTAAATCAATAACCCTTCATATCCTTTCAAATAAAATAGTAAACCTTTGAACAAAGTCTCTGATTGCATTCCTTAATAAAGTTATAAATAACATAATAAAGAAAATGTCTAGTCATGATGCTAAATATCAAACGATGATACACTTGTTGTATTAAAGTATATAATTAGGGGAGTTAAGAATTCTCCGCCTGTGTAATTATATGAAGAAGACGAAGAAGAAAAAAAAAATATTGTTTGGGAATAAGGCAATGGATTCTGATCAATTATCGTATGTGTTTCTGATTTGGCTTCTGAATTTGCACTCACTCTTGTGGCTATTAAGGGAGCAGATTATATGAATATTTTAGTGTTAATAAGTATAAAGAGTTAAATATTTATGTTTTTATTATACTATTCATTGATAAAGAAGCAAATAAAAACTGATTAACTTATAATGAATAACTGACACCAAACAGAGGTAACGTAGAAATAGAAATAGCCCAATATCTTTAAAACAAATTAAAATGAAATTTGTTTAAAATATTTAAATAACTTTAAAAGTAGATTTAATGAATGCTATTGGAAAAACTATAATAGAAATTCAAAATCTTTCAAAAATATAATAAAAAATGAAATAATTTTATAACAAACTATAAAATGAATATAATTTTTTTTGAAGTGACTACAAAAAGGAATAAAGTTATAATTTAATGAGTTATCATACAAATTCACAATCCTATTAACAAATAAATAAAATAGTTATAATGAAGTGAGTTATACTAAAAATTCACGCTCCAAGTAACTCAAATAAATAAAAGAGGAATAAATGAAAGAGCTACAATATAAAATTTGTAACAATAAATAAAAAAATATTACAAAGAAATGAGTTAATATACAAATCGAAACTCTTACAAACTAAAATAGATAAAAGAATTATAATGAAATATGATATGATACTAATTCAAACTCTTAATAACTTAAAGATTATTTTTCTAAGATAATTTCACAAATGAGAATAAATTTCAACTCTATATTAATTGCAATGCCACAAAACGTATAAAAAAATAAATAAGAAAATACCAAAAAAATTATAAAATAAACCGAAAATCAAAGACATGTTTACTTTTTACA
>SEYY01019443.1:7500-25000 GCA_009176605.1 Armadillidium nasatum
TACTATAATGGCAGATTCTCGAGAGAATTGGCCTCAAGTATTCCACCACCATTGCGTTGCCCTCGTTGCACAAGACTTGACCTTCTTTCGCACGAATTTTGTTTGGAAGCTGGAAACCCCAGACTTGCCCGTTGTGGTGCCTCCTTCTTTCAAGCCACCTCTGTTCTGTGGAACTCTCTACCATCATCTATTTTTCCTCCTGTATTTAATCTTCCTCTCTTCAAGTCTTCAGTCTGTGCTACCTGAGAGAATGCGCTATTTTCTAGTCTGGGTGGTTTTATAACTCTTTTCTCTTTTGTATGTACTCCTTCCTTGAAAAGGGCTCTGCCCGTGAGTGGTGGCGAATTGTAAAAACACACAGGCATATATATATATATATATATATATATATATATATATATATATATATATATATATATATATATATATATATATATATATATATATATATATATATATATATATATTTATTTATATAGTAAAAAGTTAACAAGAGAGAAGAGGAATTTAAACTATTTTTCTGAGAAATTCAGAATATTATGGGGTCCACAACAAGGAAAGTTCGAATTGCTTAGACTAAATATAAATTGCCTATGTCAGAGTAGCTGGCTTGTTTGGTGAAGGTTCCGTATACGATTCCTAGATTGAAATTCTATTGAAAATGTAATTTGTTTCTTATATAGTCATTAGAAGTACATTTAAATATTAGATTACATGCATTATATGTATTATGCAGATTAAATTAATCGTTTTCAAACATTTTAAGGCACTATTGTTATTATTTATATTAGTAATAATGAACCTTAATCATAGTTCAAAATAATAATAATAATAATAATAATAATAATAATAATAATAATAATAATAATAATAATAATAATAATAATAATAATAATAATCTTTATTCATTTTTCCAGTTACAGAAGTTGTACAAACAAAAATTGTATACTTTATATGTATTAATACAAAACTAAAATGGGCTTCTTGGGGGCAAATTTTTCCTTTGAGCCTATTAGGAATAATAATAATAATAATAATAATAATAATAATAATAATTATAATAATAATAATAATAATAATAATAATAATAATAATAATAATAATAATAATAATAATAATAATAATAATAATAATAATAATAATAATAATAATAATAATAATAATGAAAATAACAGATATCGAATAAAAATGATATCATTTTTTTGCTATTTCCCTTTGGATTTTCGTAGTTTAATACTAAAATATTAAAAACTTAGAGAGATCAGAAAATATTAAACCATCCCCATTAAAAAAAGAAAGAAATAGATAGGAAACCTTAAAGTAAATGAAGAACTTATAGAAATAAAAAATGTGAAAATCGTCGATGTGCGAAAAATACTTTGTTATAAAACAATCTAAATACATCCATCGATCAGCTGTTTCATTGGAAAAATATAATGAATACGTTAGGAATATAAATGAATATGTTAGGAATAATAGCGGTATGAAGCAATTACAAGTCATTTCTTAAGATAATTATGTAAGCACATGAAAGAGAGTGCCGGAGGGTAGCTTGAAAATGGAATAAATTACTGGAAATAATTTAATATTTAATAACAAGTTGCAGTAAGGTCATTTTGCTTGTCCTCTATGAATATTAAATGTATGAAAGTACTATTTTGATTCAATTTTTACGGAAAATCCTCGGTACTATAATGTGTAAGATCTTATTTCTGAGGAAAAATATTGAAATAGATAAGTCACTAAATAGTTATGAACAGTTTATAAAGTTAATCAAATTTTAAAATAAATATTAAAGCCTGCCTTTTTATTAAAATAAGCTCTTAATTTAGGATACAGTGCTACTATAAAAGTATTACAAAACAGTCTACAAAACATAAGTAGCAAAAAGTATAAGAATAAAATGATTAAGTTTACAATAAGGTTAAAACAGAATGAATATCCATATGAATGAAATGATCAACCAAAGGAGTAGATACAGTTAAAATGATAAAAACTGAGAAACAAAGATTGTAGCGCATATGTGAATTCTTTTCTATTATTAGTAGGAAAAGGGAGAAAGAAATTACCAGTTAAGAGCAGTAAACTGAGTTTTGAAAAGAGAAATTGTCAGTAAAGCAAAACAATAAAAATTTATTTAAAAAAAAAATAAAGAAGAAAATTGGAGAGATATGAAATAGTCATAAGAAAGATATCAGACAAGAAGACCCAATGTGAATAAACTTATAAAGAATATGAAAGAGAGACAGCTGTGACGAGAAAAGAAAAAGAAACAAGGATAAGTCAGTAAAAAGAATGTGCACAGATAAAGAACAACTCAGACAGTTCAGGCTAAATCTGATAAACCTGACACGAAATAATAATAATAATAATAATAATAATTAATAATAAAAAGGCTCAGTCCTCGCCCAGTAACTGTACCATTAATTTTTTAGATATTTATAAATAGAAGTTACAGTAAGAAATCAAACAATGGTTTCTGAAAAAGGTATAGTGTAATTAAAATAATTGCATTTAAAATGTTCATTGATAACTAGGAACTGTAGTAATAAATAATCTTTTTTAATTTTGGATTATATTTCAAACATTAATTCTCTTTAAAATCTTTTGAATTTGTTCCTAATTGCATTTAATCAGCTTCATTCATTTCATCTGTATGACTTTATCGTTTAAAAGCTACAAGAGACACACTTCCTTATTCCTCACAATTATTAGGAAATATTTGTGTGGTAACACTTGGCACATTAATGGGTTCGTTGCTTTCAAATCTTCATTTTTGGATTTATTTCCTAACTTTCCAAATTTATAACGATTTTTCTTTCACCTCATTCAATACCAATATTTGATGGATCAAATTAACCCCTTCTTGTCGATAGTAATGGAATTAAAAGTTTGGTTCCATGTACTGAACTATCTTATATCTTTTCATAGACTAAATTTCTCTCTTTCAATTCTATTTATATAAATTTTACTTAATTTTCTATTCTTCTACTCATTCAATCGTGATGATCTTAAAAAGCTTTAATAGAGATGCTTCTCATTCACAAGCATCCAATTTCAATCTTATTGTTCGTAATTTTCCTTTGCTAGAACCAGTTTCAGTCTTTTAAACTGGAGCCCTTTGAAAACTCAACCTGTATTTTTTTCCTCTCAGCAATGTAACCTACCATTTCCATTTGCATCAATGGTTTATCAATCTCTCTTGGAAGCATTCATGTTACAATGCAAATAAACAAACAAATCTCATACCAAAGAAAAATCTCGTTAAAATGATATCAGCAACATTCTACTCCATTTAATGAACTATATATATATATATATATATATATATATATATATATATATATATATATATATATATATATATATATATATATATATATATATATATATATATATATATATATATATATAGCTAAAATTTATTTTAAAATTAGAATTTTAGAAAATATTTTTGCATTAAAAGAAAAAATAAATTAAGCAAGTTTCGATTAAATTATATCTCAAAAAATAGAGGAGCAACAAATCTATCAAGATAATGGACTTTCGGCTTTTAATGAAAAAATAAACCTTATCATTAAGAATTTAAAATTTAAAAACAAGAGTTGGAAAATCGACGACAGGATTGGATCATGTAAAGAGGACTAAATGCAAGGACGACAGGACTAGCCATCCGGCCTTGTGATTCTCTGTCAACGGCTTGTAACTACTCCAGAACCAGCATTGGAAACCATAGCTCAGAGAAGCACAATCTTTTGAAGACCCCTGGGAGAGAGTGTTCAGAGGTTAGTTTGAAAACTATGCTGGTCCTACTGAAAGGGTGAAAACCCTACCTGAGAGTCTGGTTAAGACTATGGACCGGCATGGAGACCAACGAGCCGAAAAACATGATCTTTTAGAGGGCTTTGGGAGAACTTCTTCAAGCAGATGGCGAAAGATGCTGGTTCCACTGACAGGGTGAAAACCCTTCCTGGGAGAGGTTGTAGATTGTAGATTGTAGTAGATATATATATATATATATATATATATATATATATATATATATATATATATATATATATATATATATATATATATATATATATATATATATATATATATATATATATATATATATATATATATATATATATATATATATATATATATATATATATATATATATATATATATATATATATATATATATATATATATATATATATCCTCCAATGTAAGACAATCTAACACCCTCTTGAAAGAAAATAATATTCCTATATCTTATGCAATAGTATTTAAGACTCAGTCTATATCTTCAAGGTAGCATCAGGACTATTCTAAAAGACTTTGTAACTGAACTTCCCACTCCGATTGCCTCTTAGTTAGAGCATTTTTTCCTCTTCATAAGGCAGATGTTTGAAGGAGCTACCTATTCTCATTTCAAAGCTTGAAGAAGCAACATCTTTACCTCACTGTTGGGTGGTACTGGGTAAATATGTCAGGTTGATGAAGTGATGAACCATCTGCTTTTCACCCTCTCTTCGCCTCTTGGTTCATCTATGTTTTCTCAACTGATCGTAGTTCTTTACATTCATTCAACTGTGTATCATATCAGTCAGTGAACAGGCATATTATTTTAAAAATTATCTAATGCATTATTATTATTATTATTATTATTATTATTATTATTATTATTATTATTATTATTATTATTATTATTATTATTATTATTATTATTATTATTATTATTATTATTATTATTATTATTATTATTATTATTATTATTATTATTATTATGATTATTATTATTATTGAATATTATTATTACTCTTATTTTTATTGCCGAATGTTATTACTATAATTATTACTATTATTATTATTATTATTATTATTATTATTATTATTATTATTATTATTATTATTATTATTATTATTATTCACAAAAGAGAAGGCTGCCTTATACTTTCTTCATTATCATTTAAATCTTTTATTACAAGCAATACCAAAACAATTTGAATATAGTATCATAAATACAAGCTTCTTGCCAAACTAATAGATCAAATGTATGATAAAAATTTCGTGTATATATATATATATATATATATATATATATATATATATATATATATATATATATATATATATATATATATATATATATATATATATATATATACATATATATATATGTTATATTATTCTTCGCCTTTATTTTTAATATTATATATACCATGTATATATATATATATATATATATATATATATATATATATATATATATATATATATATATATATATATATATATATATATATATATATATATATATATATATATATATATATATATATATATATATATATATATATATATATATATATATATATATATATATATATATATATATATATATATATATATATATATATATATATATATATATATATATATATATATATATATATATATATATATATATATATATATATATATATATATATATATATATATATATATATATATATATATATATATATATATATATATATATATATATATATATATATATATATATATATATATATATATATATATATATATATATATATATATATATATATATATATATATATATATATATATATATATATATATATATATATATATATATATATATATATATATATATATATATATATATATATATATATATATATATATATATATATATATATATATATATATATATATATATATATATATATATATATATATATATATATATATATATATATATATATATATATATATATATATATATATATATATATATATATATATATATGACATAAATTAAAATTCATAAGTTTGAGAGCTCAAACAAACTTCCTTTACTCTTTCTTCATTAACTTCTACATCATTTGCACTTTTGAAATGTCACCACCTATCCTGCTTTAGGGGTACGATCTGCTCATTATAAACTGAAACTCAATTGCTTAAGATCTCTAACGGATAATTTCGCACTTTTTGGTTTTAGTCAATTTCTTTAATTTTAAGCTTATACAGGATTTAAAGGTATGTACAGTGTGTTAATTAGGGCTCGGAACATTAGTTTTTTGAACTCCAATGCACAATGCTTTGTTCTTTTCGCAATATACTGAAACATCAGTCATCTTGAGAACTTTAGAACTTAAAGATTAGTAATTCTAGTAGAATATTTTAAGTATACTTTGTACTCACTTTGTCTTTCTTCTTTCACACACAAAGCGTAATAGAGCTTATACACGTACACGTGTTATATTTTTTGATATTTTTAATGCCTTTATATCATGAAATCTTAGTAATGTCTCTCATCCAGTTATGTCTGCATCATTAACAGTTTTTATTTCAATTTTAATCTTCTTTAAGATCATCACCTCACTTCTCCTAGACCATACCTCTTGTTTTCAACCTATAAGTTCGTGGGTACTATCGCTATAATTAAGTTACTTCAAGGTAGCCTCCTAGTATTAACTATATGCTATTAGCTATATTTCCCATTTGCTGTTTCGAGTTTGTTTTAAAAAAAAGTAAATGAAATTTACGATTTCATATCAAAGAGAATCCCTTCGATTACGCGTTCTGCACTTAGAGGAAGATCGCACCAATTCGGAATTTATCTTAAGGAAAATGAAAAAGTACATCAGAGGGTCCGACCATTTGACAGCACCAAATGGCCAAAAACTCTTTTCTGCTGGATACTATAGGAGATTGAACAGGATACAGTAATAAGACTATCAGAATAACCCAGGGGAAAAAAAAGAGTTTGACAATTTAAGTTGATGAACTGAAATTTAAGAAAATGTCTAACATGCTGAATTCATCTCTATGACTGTCAAAGATAAGAATCGGGAACTGCACAATCTGCTCAAGATTACTGAGAAAAAGTATGAATAAATAGAGTTCAAAAAGCCATAAAGAAAACTGGTGGTGCTCGACAAATAGGAATGAAGGTGTGAACTAAGAATGTTGCAGAAATTAAAGAAGAGCCAAGAATGCGCACTTGTGTACCAGAAAAAACCTGTAGTAAATTCTTAACGGCATCAGTCTCATCACTAGAGTCTACTTACTTTCAAGAGATGATAAGTGGAGGAGTGACAAGGTGCATTCTTTGGAGTATCCCTAGTATATATATATATATATATATATATATATATATATATATATATATATATATATATAAGTATATATATATATATATATATATATATATATATATATATATATATATATATATATATATATATATATATATATATATATATGTATATATATATATATATATATAACCGACACAATACTATATTTTAATAATTCGTGATCAAGTTACATTAAAAATTATGTATTCAAAATATTTATTGCAAAAGCCTTTGGAATTTTATAATAACCCTTATGTATATTTATAAAGTCTTAATTATGCAAATATAGTTATTTATTGCTTACCAAATTTGATCTGGTACGAGAAACGCTTGCTTATTACTTGCAGACAAGCATATAAAATATTTTAGGGGTAACTATTATGAAAATATTAAATAAAAAGCATTATAAATCTACGGGATGTACTTTTCATTTTTCAGTTAGTTATAAAACTGACTGAATAATAATAATAATAAAATAAAATAATAATTAAAATAACAAAATAATAATAAAAAACAATCTGAACAGATGTTAGTAGTTGAAGTAGTCATCAGAATTCTATATACAATTTAATCTGAATCCCATATAAGTTAGACTTGCACATATTGTATCAATAAAAAAGGGCAAAATCCTATAAAATTTACTAAGTGTTTTATGATTAAATTTCCCATGTAGAAAGGCATATTAATTTTTAAGTTTTCACGAATTTAGCAATATTAAACTCAAATTTTGAGGAAATTCTCCAACTCTCCCTTAAAATATCTATCTTACAATATATATATATATATATATATATATATATATATATATATATATATATATATATATATATATATATATATATATATATATATATATATATATATATATATATATATATATATATATATATATATATATATATATATATATATGTATATATATATATATATATATATATATATATATATATATATATATATATATATATATATATATATATATATATATATATATATATATATATATATATACTCATAAACGGATTTTCACTCTGTCAGTGGACCTAGCGTCTTCTTTCATCTTACCTCTGAAACTATTATCCTAAAGGTCTTAGGTCATGTTGTATTAAAATGTTAGTCCTTGAATTGCTACATGTAAAGTAATATATATATATATATATATATATATATATATATATATATATATATATATATATATATATATATATATATATATATATATATATATATATATATATATATATATATATATATATATATATATATATATATATATATATATATATATATATATATATATATATATATATATATATATATATATATATATATATATATATATATATATATATCAATATATCGATTCATTTAGAACTACAACTTCATTTACATCCATTATTTTAATAATATTACATTGAAACTTCTTCATTGATAGCAAAGCTTAAGGCGAGAGGAACACTGAATATAAAGCTAAAATTTTGATAGTAATAGATCCTCGCAGGAGAAAGTAAAAAGAAAAGTAGCTTTCTTTCTGAAAGATGTAAATTAAAACCCTTAACTAGATAAAAAGGTCTTAACTAATAAAAAAAAATACCTTATATGATTTCAGAGCTATTTAAAAACTACTTTCCATTAAGATAAACCATCAAGGATAATCAATTTTAAAGGCTTATTTTATTTTAATTTCTTTAAATATATATCTAAAGAGTAATTTAGTGTTAAAGCCTTTTTTATCTTTGTTTTTCTTTTTTCATCTTTATTTTTATTTCATATAAAGATATACTTCAAGAGCGTTTCAGTATTAAATGACTAGTTCATCTTAATTTTATTCCAAAGATATACGTCAAAATCAATTCATTAATATCATTATTATTATTATTGTTATTATTATTATCATTATTATTATTATTATTATTATTATTATTATTATTATTATTATTATTATTATTATTATTATTATTATTATTATTATTATTTTTATTATTATTATTATTATTGCTATTAAAAGTTCACATCTCACAGGCATAACTCAAATCGAGGAGAGAAACTTTTGTAGGTAGATTAAACCTAGGATCTACAAGCAATATCGAACCAACGTCATAAAGAACTCTGAGTTAGTCCTTGAACCGTAATGCCACTGTATATGGACTATATTTGATGCCTTTTTCATTTTTTTTTCTTCTTAAACATATTCTTCATGAATATTTTATTTTTATTCCAAAAATATACTTCAAAAGCATTTTAGCATTACTTGGAAGAGGAGAGAATTTCACAAAACAAAAGTGGCTGGAAAGATGGAGGTAATACAGAGGACAAACTTGGAGTTACACCTAAGTCCTAACAAAATTCATGAGCAGACAATGCACTCCTTGTTTTACCTTCAAGTCTTATAAGCATTAACGTTACGTCGCAGAGAAAAAGGGTCGATTGAATTGGAAAGAACGGGACAGTTTATAAATCTTTTAGCCTTTGGCTCGACCCTATCCAAAAGTCGGGAAAAACCTGAGTCACCAAAGATATGACAGCAGTTCTCCATGAACAAGCAAATGAGGAGCTTGTATAATTGAGGTAACTGTGAGGAAGAAGAAAATCCTCAGTCTAAACAGAACTACCAGCTTCTTTAAAGTCATCTTAGCAACCGTTGTGATGTGAGGTTTCCAAGACATTTTTTTGTTTATGTAAAGACAAGAATGTTTATACTGTTAACAAGAGAGACGGGAGAACCATCGAATAAAATAAAATAGTTAGGAGGTGTCTTTGAGAGGGAGGTTTCTTGAAGATGATTTTTTAAAAAGTTGAATTTCACATGGTTGAAACCATCAGTAAAAATGAAAGCAAAAAGATTACTATGAGGCAACTCTAGATGCAAGTGAGAGAGCAGATTTGAAATGGGTAGAAGAATGGAGGGTCGAATCATTGGCATGTGAATTAATAGAGTTAGATGAACAACTGAGAAGATCATTAATAAAAAGTACGAATAAAGTAAGAGAGAATTCAGAATCCTGAGAAACACCCCTATTGACAGGAAAGAAGAAGTCACCACATAAACAGCAGCCAAAATGGAACGATTAGAGAGAAATATAGAGACATAAGTAAGCAAAGAAAATGAGGAAACCCAAAAGAAGGAGCAGAGGCATGCAGTGCACAACCAAATGCCTTACCTATGTCAAGTGCCACCGCACAAGACTACCTATGGTCTCTAAGGGCAGAAGACCATAAATTTGTCAGATAGGAAAGTACAACACCAGTAGATCTCCCACGTCGAAAACCAAAATGATGATTGAATAGTAAGGAATGGGATTCCAGACGATCCAAGTAATGAGAGTTAAGAGGGGTTTCAATGTTTTTAGACAGAATACAAATGATAGATATAAGGCGATAGTAAGAAGGATCAGAGAGGCTACATTTCTTTGGAATAAGTTGGACAAATTGGTGCTTTCAACACTGAGGGAAAGTACTAGAATTGAGGCATTGAAAGAAAAGTTGAACGAAGGATGGAGTCAGCTCAGAAGCACAGCTGCCTTAAACTCAGGGAGAAATGTTATCCGGGCCGCTTGCTTTCCTAACGTTCATAGATTTCAAAAGCCCATACACCTGATCAAATGTAATTACAGGTAAGACATGAGACATTAAAGAGGTGAAGAAATAGTTGGAGAATTTAAAGAGTTGTCCAGTGATGAATTAAAAGAGAGTATTAGGCCAAAGAAATTAACTGTCCTTTTCAATTGGAGTATTCTTTATTCCTCTTCCTCTGACAATTACTCTGATTCCAGATCAAACCAACATCATTACTCTTTATTGAATACAAACATTATTCAGTGCTATACGCTTCGGCATGTCTTATTTTGATTTAACACTATGGTTTTTGATAGCTTATTGATGTAGTGGGGTGTTTATATATATATATATATATATATATATATATATATATATATATATATATATATATATATATATATATATATATATATATATATATATATATATATATATATATATATATATATATATATATATATATATATATATATATATATATATATATATATATATATATATATATATATATATATATATATATATATATATATATATATATATATATATATATATATATATATATATATATATATATATATATAACGTGAACCACTTTATAAAACAATAAAAAGTAAAACACTAAGACATTTTAAAATTTTTTAATAAAGTGGTTCCCGTTATTATGGTTGATAGAGCACGAGCGAATTTAGTGTTCTTTAATTAAAAAGTTATTAATATATATATATATATATATATATATATATATATATATATATATATATATATATATATATATATATATATATATATATATATATATATATATATATATATATATATATATATATATATATATATATATATATATATATATATATATATATATATATATATATATATATATATATATATATATATATATATATATATATATATATATATATATATATATATATATATATATATATATATATATATATATATATATATATATATATATATATATATATATATATATATATATATATATATATATATATATATATATATATATATATATGTATATATATATATGTATACGTGTATGTGTTTGTGTGTTTAATAGTATGAACACGACGGATATGGGCCTATCGTTGCAATTTGGAAAGACTACAATTTAAATCTAATTAAAGTAATTTAAAACATTTTCAACAAGTTATTAATAATAAATATATTAAATCTGGTTTTCAATTACATCAAAAGAAAAAAAAACGAAAAAAAAAGAACGCTGAAAATAAAACAAAAGAATTTTAATTGTATAGTTTAAATATGTTCAGTATTGATAAGGATTATCGACTTAAATGCCAAAAAATAAGAACCATTTTTTTTTTTAAATAAGAAATATATTGAAAATAGTTAAAATAATTAAAATATATGAGTTCATAAATTTTTCTTTTAACATTTTTTTAATACTCTTATATGGAAAATGCTTAAGGATATATATATATATATATATATATATATATATATATATATATATATATATATATATATATATATATATATATATATATATATATATATATATATATATATATATATATATATATATATATATATATATATATATATATATATATATATATATATATATATATATATATATATATATATATATATATATATATATATATATATATATATATATATATATATATATATATATATATATATATATATATATATATATATATATATATATATATATATATATATATATATATATATATATATATATATATATATATATATATATATAGATGGAGTGAGGGATACTTTGGATGGAAGGGGTTTGAGTTTGGAAGAGGGCAAGAGAGTTGCGGAGGACAGAGGGAGAGGGAGATCGGCAGTGAGGGGGAAGGGTAAAAAATGAGGTGTGTATGTTCGTGTTGAATGAATTATGGTGGGCACCACCCTACCAAAACGAAAGGGCGAAAGATGGAAAATGTAATAATATATATATATATATATATATATATATATATATATATATATATATATATATATATATATATATATATATATATATATATATATATATATATATATATATATATATATATATATATATATATATATATATATATATATATATATATATATATATATATATATATATATATATATATATATATATATATATAAATATATATATATATATATATATATATATATATATATATATATATATATATATATATATATATATATATATATATATATATATATATATATATATATATATGAAAAGTAATCTTTCGATTCAAATGACAGGATACAAGATAAAACATCTGTTTCTTTAAACCAGTCCAAAACAAATGATATTTGCTTTGTTCAGATAAGAGCATGAATTTAAAAATCATATATTTACTAAGGATTTTCACATGCAAGAATGCAAGTCTACATTTGTTTTCAAATTTTAACTTGAATTTGTACTCAAAAGCTGTAATCATGGTAGATATTTCGTGAAATGTCATGGTTAGTAATATATATATATATATATATATATATATATATATATATATATATATATATATATATATATATATATATATATATATATATATATATATATATATATATATATATATATATATATATATATATATATATATATATATATATATATATATATATATATATATATATATATATATATATATATATATATATATATATATATATATATATATATATATATATATATATATATATATATATATATATATATATATATATGTTATCTCCACCACTCACTAACAAAGCCAAATTCAAGGAAGAGCTGTTAAAATAAGAAAAATATGAAAAACCCCTACACATTTCCACTTAACTAAAATTTCGTAGATGAGCACAGGTGAGTTCTTAAAGTAATTGAGATTAAATTCGGCAGGAAACATAAAAATGGAAAAGAATTCCACAAAACAGATGTGGCTGGAGAGAAGTAGGTACCACAGTGGACAAGCCTGGAGTAGCCTATGTTTACACAAAATCCATGTGTAGACAATGCTCCCCTTGTTTTACGAGGACACCTTAAAGATGAAAGGATACGAGTAGTTAGTTGAGCATTTGCCCTGTGGTATCTATAGAAAAGAGACATAGCACCACGATCACGTCGCATAGATAAAGGGTCAAATAAATTGGAAAGATCGGAATAGTTTATAAGTCTTTTAATCTTTGATTCGACCCTATCCAAAAGAAGTGTGAAACCTGTGCCACCACAGATATGAGAGCAGTACTCTCCATAGAAGAGCAGGTGAGGTCCTCTTATAATTAGAGTAACTGAAAAGAAGAAAAAAATTTTCGCAGCCTAAACAGAACTCCCAGTTTCTTTGAGGCGTATATTCCATATTCTCTCCCTTCAGCAAAACCTAACAAACCTTGGTATAACCCTAATGTTCTCGTGCTTTCCACCGAAGTGACGCTGGCTTCAGGGATTACCATCGTCTTCCTTCCCTAGAAACTCATGCATCTTGTATTTCACCCCAGAAATGTGAAAAATCTATTATTCGTGATACGAAAAACTCATTTCTCCGTCGAAAATGCAATAATCTTTCTGGTTCATCTCCCTCTCGTCCTTTCTGGCATTTTGCAAAAAATGTCGACTCTAAATTTGCTTCTTCCTATTTCCCTCTTCTAGTATCTTCTGACGGTAAAACTACCATTTTGTCTTCCTTTAATGTTCAACTCTCCGCACACACTTTTGCCTCTAAATCTACCTTAGACGATTCCGGAGATATTCCTACTCCTTAAACCCCCTCCAACTCATTTATGCCTAATATTGTAATTTTTTCTAAAGATATCATTTTTGCTCTCTATGAGCTTAACACTAAAAAGGCGTATGGTCCTGATTGTATTCCTCCTGCTGTTCTCAAAACTTGTGCTTTTGAGCTTGCACCCTGCCTTGGTAAACTATTTCGTTTCTGTCTCTTCACTTTGACCTTCCCTTCTTGCTGTTAACTTGCACTCGTTCAGCCTGTGCCAAAGAAAGGGGACCCCTCTCAACCCTCTAATTATGGTCCAATTTCTTTAGCCTCCGTTCTTTCTAAAGTTTTCGAATCTATCCTTAACAGGAAGATTTGGAAACACCCCAATTCTTCTAATCTTATCTATGACCGCCAGTATGGATTCGTGAAGAACTAGCTACTGGTAACATTCTTTCTCTTCTTTATGACTCTTAGTCCTTCGCCCTTTGGTGTTTCGGTAAATGTTTCGCTGTGGTGCTAGACATATTGAAAGCCTTCGATAGAGTCTGGCACAAAGCTTTGATTTTCAAACTTCCCTCTTTCGGGTTCTACAATTTACTCTGTGACTTTCTCTCTAATTTCGTTTCCGGTCGTTCTATAGCAGCTATTGTAGACTGCCACCGTTCTTCCTTTAAATCTATAAATAGTGGTGTTCCTCAGGGATCTGTCCTATCAACAACTCTTTTTATTTTTTTCATTAATGACCTTCTCTATTACTTCATCACCTATCCACTCCTATGCTGATGACTCCATCCTTAATTACTCCTTTCACTTTGATAATCCCCTTTCCCAGCAGCATTTAATTGACACAAGAAGGTGGCCTTGGACCAACTAACATCTGGTCTTTTCTTTATTTCAAATTGGGGCAGAGAAAACATGGTTATTTTCAATACCTCAAAAACTTAATTCCTCCATCTTTCTGCTCGACACAACCTTCCATCTGCCATCAATATTCTCGGTGTTTCTTTTACTCGTGAACTTTCTTGGAAGGATCACATTACTTCTCTTTCTAAACAAGCTTCTAATACGTTAGTGTTCTGAGGTGCCTTCGTGATTTTTTACGGCACCCCAGTTGCTTGCCCTTTATAAGGGTGCTGTTCGCCTCTGTATGGAGTACGTCTCAAACATATGAGGTGGTGCTATACATACAACTCTTCTCGGAAAGGTGCAGTTTAGGGTTTTTCTTGTTAAAAACTATTTTGCCCATACTAACTCTCTCCAGTCTCTTTCTGCTGCCGAATTGTTCCGTTAATACAGACACTGCTCTTCTGAACTCTAACACTGTACACCTCCTCCATTCGTGCGAAACACGACTTTGTTCACAGTCTTATCCTTTCTCTTTCCAACTCTCAGATCCTAGACTTAACAGCTATGCTCAGTTTTACATGTACTCTACTGGTAAAGTCTGCAACACACTACCTTTATCTTGTTTCCCAACTTCCTTTGATCTGCACACTTAAACGTCTTGTATCGGGACATGGATGACATAATAGATTTCCGGTATTTTCTCAACTCTGGTGGAAATCGATAGGTCTCTGACCTTTGCCCACCAGAGGAAATATATATATATATATATATATATATATATATATATATATATATATATATATATATATATATATATATATATATATATATATATATATATTCTGTTTCCTAGAATTCCTAATAAGGATCGAGCCAGAGACGTTCACCTCAAAAATCGATTGATAAACTCTTCTAGTCTCAGTAACGTCAGACAAGAAATTATGGAGTTCTCAACTGATAAATTCTTGAAAACTACATTAGCGGTGCAGGACAAAAGAACAATTTTGAGTGATTTACGTCATGCTTTGTATAAAAATGAAATATCTATGAAAGTTTTTTTAAAGCTTTACTTTAAACTTCAGAAGTAGTTATTATTCATTTTGTTTTTATTAATTTTATTATTATAATTTATTATTATTATTATTATTATTATTATTATTATTATTATTATTATTATTATTATTTCATTACTGTTATTATTATTATTATTATTAATAATAATATTATTAAAATTATTATTATTATTATTGTCATTATTACGTAAACAACCAATCACCAGTAATTCATTGACAGTGTAATTGAAAGTCTATCAATCCTGTAATCAAGAACCTAAACTATCAACCCATCTGAACACGAATTTCAAGTGATCTTTTAAATCTCATAACCATAATGGTTACTAGGGTGACTCCAAAGAAACTGGGAAAACCCCTCAAGTTACGAGAATATATTTTTCCTTCACAGTTGACCTTTCTGTATCGAGGTCTTTACACGACTTGTTAGCACTTTTGCTCTAATACCTTGGGTCTCTATTTGCATGTATTTCTTGAAAAGGGTAGAATCCAAGATCAAAAAATTGTGTGTACTGTTCTTTATCTTCTAATACTCCTAATTTTAATTTAAACTTGCTCTATTTCTTTGCTATAGATACTACAACGACAATTACTATAGAAGTAGTAAAGCACTCGCACTCCACCAATTATAATTGGTGGAGTGCGAGTGATTTACTCCTTCTATAGTAATTGTCGTTGTTCTATAGTAATTGTCTCCTTGGGCTGATAATTATGAGCCCAAGGAGCACCCTGTATCATATTAATTTAATATGAACATTATAAACTCCAGATTTTATAGATTAGTTACCTCTTTTTCAGCAACATTTGGTCTATGGAATTCTTTGGATATTTTTTCCTTCTGTTATTAACATCCTTTTTTTAAAGGCTACTTCTGCACTCACTTTAAGATATTAAAGTTTGACTTGAGTTTAGATGGACTTTAATTATGTTTTTCAAACCCTTTTCTTGAAAAAAGAATTGGAAATGAGTTGTGACAAAAATTTAATATATATATATTAGGGATGGAGTGAAGTATTGGTATCGGTATCGGTATCGGCAAGTATCGGCATATTTTCCGATATATCGGTATCGGTATCGGTAATAATATATATATATATATATATATATATATATATATATATATATATATATATATATATATATA
>SEYY01019443.1:40000-47500 GCA_009176605.1 Armadillidium nasatum
GTGATAACAGTAATAATAATAAAGATTCTAATAATTTACATGAGTATATAATTATTAACCAATTATGATACATATAGTTAATAAATTTATATTAAGCTAATTATGAAAGTTCAATATTAATAATAATGATCGAGATATTGTAATCAAGGTGTTATTTATAATCAATAAAAGGTAACTATATATTTATAATAATAATGAGATGTGGGCAATTTTTTTTTCAAGATACAAGAATATAGTCATGTTTTTATTATTATTACTGAAATTAACATAGAATCAGTTTTCCCGACTTAATATTGTAAATTTGGTAGATGCTTGATCTTTCTTACATCCAAAAATCATACTAATTGTTGAAGGGAGATTATTTTTTTTTCCTTCGTAGTAGGAATATTGTTAGTATATATCTCTTAATATTATGTGAGTATGTAACTATCTCTTCTATTCCTAAATAAGTATATAATAATATATCATACTATCTCTATATATATGGTGATATATATATCCCTAGATTATAGTTATATTTATAATATATATATAATATATATGTATTATATATATATATATTTTATTATATTATATATTTTTTTTTTTTTTTTTTTTTTTTTTTTTTTTTTTTTTTTTTTTTTTTTTTTTTTTTTTTTTTTTTTTTTTTTTTTTTTCTTTTCTTTGTAATTTTATTATCTAAGTTCTAATTCTTTTTTATTACTATATTTTATAGAGTTATTATATAATATTAGTGATTATATAAATATTATATAATATATATATAATATATTATACTAATTTACTTATATACAATATATTTACATTAATATTTTATTTTTTACTATTAATTTTTATCCTACCCCCCCATTTTTGGTCACTCACGACTATCCCTCTTTTATTGAGCCGCTAGTCTATTATTTACATATATTAAGTGATTTTATATTTTACTATACGTGTTATGCTATACTTGCCTTTGGTCTCATCTACCAATTTTATACATATTTATATATTTTATGCTATAACCTGTCCTATTTAGATATATAGTCTATTTATATTACGTTATATTTATCTATATTTTAGTAGTAATGGCAATACTATCTTCCCATCCAATTTTATATAGTTATATATTATGTTTAGTTATTTATTATACATCTATTCCTGTAATAGGGCCGATCATACTATGTTTTTATGTTTTTTACATAGACTATCTTTATGTTCTATATATATATATATATATACTATTTCTATATTTATATAGCGTAATGTATATATATTATATATCTATATTATAATATTTTATATATATATTATTAATTATTATATATATATGGAGGACGCGATTTTACCTAAATTTTTACGATACCGATAGACTGATTACCGATATGCTAAAATTCCCTCGGAAGTCCGGATACCGATTATCCTGATTAACTGAAAATATGGCGGATAGCTGTGCCGAATCGACTACAGATTTACTTTTTACTATTGATGCCGACACAGCGACTACGGTATTACGATACCGGCGATTATTTAACTCTATACACTGTCAATTTTTTCGAACTGATACGCGATACGGGTATGCGGACATATGGAGTGGGGCTAGATATTTTACTTTGCCGATCGGTGTTGATTTGATACCTGGTGATACGTTCACTTCTGATCCTATATTATGTTATATGAGCTATATCGGTTATCGATTTTTACTACGGTATATTTATTTTTTTAATATTATATATATTTTTTTTTTTTTTTTTTTTTTTTTTTTTTTTTTTTTTTTTTTTTTTTTTTATTTTTTTTTGTTTTATTTTATATATTTTGTTATTTTATTTATATAGGTTTTATTTTATTTATACAGTTTTTTATTTTATTTTATTTATATATATCTTGATATTAATTATTATAATATAGGTAAGCGTTCCTCTATTATTCATATTACTGTAATTCTCTGAGTGAAATTTATAATTGCAGGTAGGATTTTAAATTCATTATAATCATAAACTTCTAATTAAGTATCTATTTATAGTTATCAAGAAATTATGGACTCATGGTGTTCGTTTGACTTCGTTTATGCCATAATATTATAGAATACATTGGTATACTGATCACTTCTAGGTTTATTATCCTTATAGCTTATATCACTATGATACTCACGTATATTATGTATATATATTATATATATTATATATAATTTATATATTATATATTTCTCTTTTATATATGATCTACTAATACGATACATTCTAATTACATAGTGGTATTATGTATATGTGCTTTACTTTTCTTGTGGTCTTTTACTGTGTATTATATTCTTTATTTTACCTAATTATTATATTACTTACTCGACTATTTATTAATATACATATATTATATATTATATTTTCATTTTCTTATACGATACATAGATAGTTTTTCTATGTTTGTATAATAGGTGTGCATTAGATATTTGGGACGATTTTTGATAATTGTGTACATAATCGGAGTCGTGGAAGTTATTTCTCAATTTAATGGTATTGATACAGTTATGTATAGAATAAGTGCTTTAGGATTTCTATTTAGAGTCCGTTGGTATGTCAGCTATATGTGTTGATGTCTAGGATTCTATGTTTTTGAAATTCTTTGAAGCAGTACTCATATACAATTTTTTTAGGTTTTCTATTTTGCAACATAGGTAATTTAAAAGGCAATGTATTGTAAGTAATGATTTTAAGGCACATTATACAAGGTTCATATCTCAACCGAATTCTGGGAAAAAGAAAAAAATTAACTTATAAGTTAAGGTAACTTGAAAAAAATTTGTAGCTTTTGGATTAGTAATTACCTCATTCAATCTATTTTTTTTTTTTTTTTTTTTTTATTTCTTTTTTTATTTTTTTTTTATATGTTATGTATTTTTTTTCTTCTTAAATTCCTCTCTTTTTTTATAATTTTATCTATGTTTTTTTACCCCCCAATTTGCCTTTATTGTCATTCTTATGAGAATTTTTCATCTCTCATTCTGGGCTCCTTGGGCGAGGGAGGCTCTCAAATTTATGATGTAATACCAAATTAGATTTTATACATTGTACATAATTAGCTATATTAACTCCTATATAGGTTGCAACATGGGTTGGGTGTCAACAATTTATTTATACGGCCGGAATGTTCTTTAATCTTTATTGTTAAACTTTTTTTGCATTGTAGGGTTGATGTCCTTGGCGTATACTGTTCCATTTCGTGGTTCTACTTTATTATTATTATTGATTATAATAGTTATCTATTTTGTTGTTACTTATTGAGCTATTTATTGCCCATATTTAGGTTATGTTATCTCAACTTGTAATTTCTTATGTGCAATGGCTTGATATCTTTCTATTTTTTATATACTTATTATATTATTGATATATATGTCATCCTATGTATAATTTTTTTATGGTTATATTATTATTATATATAATATATATTATTTTTTTTTTTTTTTTTTTTTTTTTTTTTTTTTTTTTTTTTTTTTTTTTTTTTTTTTTTTTTTTTTTTTTTTTTTTTTTTTTTTTTTTTTTTTTTTTTTTTTTTTTTTTTTTTTTTTTTTTTTTTTTTTTTTTTTTTTTTTTTTTTTTTTTTTTTTTTTTTTTATTTTTTTATTTTTAAATTAATAATAAAAAATTATTTTTTTTTTTTTTTTTTTTTTTTAATTTTTTTTTTTTTTTTTTTTTTTTTTTTTTTTTTTTTTTTTTTTTTTTTTTTTTTTTTTTATTTTTTTATATTTGAAAATTTTGATTTTGTGTTTGTTAGATTTTGTTTGTTTATTTTTTAATTTTCATTATTTTTGTGTAGAAATTATATTAAAATAATCTGTTTTAATAGATTATTATATGTATTATATCTATATACTTAATTTACTATATTTTAATTGCTATTTGTTACTCTTTATTTAAGTATAGGTTTACTTGGGGTTATTATTATTTATTAGTTGTAGTAGTAGTATTGGTATTAATATTGTTAGGTTAATTATGATGAGGATTACCATTGCATGATTATCATCTTGTAACTTTACCAAGATGAAAAAGTATTTTTTAAAATAATACAAAATTATATTTTTTGGGATAGTTCCTTCAATATATTCTTCGATGATGGTTAATAAGGTATATTTTTTTGAGATTAATATTGTTATATAGGGTTTAGACGAGTTGTGAGAGTAATAGGTATATATAGTATTAAATATATTAATTAGTAAATGAGTGGGTCATAATGGACAGATAATAATTATATAATGTGCAATGTAATTAAGGTGAGGGGGGATAAGCTTTGAAATGGAAGAATAGTCATTATATTTTAATGAATCTTAGGATTATGAATAGTAATTAGTATTAATATTATTATGATTATTTTTTTTTTTTTTTTTTTTTTTTTTTTTTTTTTTTTTTTTTTTTTTTTTGTTATTATTACTATTAATATAAAATAATAATAATTAATATAATATCTAATAATAATATATGTAATTAATTGAAAAAATAGTACGAGTAATAATTTAATCGATTATAAGTTATTGATGAAACTAATGATAGCAACAATTAATAGAAAAATTGTAATGAATATGTAATCAATATAAGTAATTATAATATCAATAAATTTAATTAATATATGATATAATACCATCAAAATGATAATAACGAGTTAAATAAACAATATAAAAATTATATGATATTAAAAAATTGACTTATGAATATAATAAAAATGAACTATAATATATAAAATGATTTATGTTAGTTGTTCATTATAATTAAGCCTGATCCTTAAATTTTATTTACTTTTGCAAGATAAATATCGTGAAGCACATAATTAGACGAATGAAGGAACTATTTAGTAAGACATATAGAAACGATGGAATTTTCCCAATGCTATGGGTTATTGGTTTCAGAAATATATATATATATTATAGTATAATAATAATTATCTAATTTATTATATAATATAGTTTATTATTTTATTCTAATTATAATATATATATCTTATATATATATATTATTATTTATAATTATTTTATTAAAATTATATAATATAATATATTTTATTATATATTTTTATATTATTAATTAATTATTGTAATAATTATTATTTAATATGTATTAATATATATACTATTTATATATATATATAAAAAAAAAAAAAAAAAAAAAAAAAAAAAAAAAAATAAAATATATATATAAGTAATAATAATAATAATAATATATAATAATAATATATATAATAATAATAATAATAATAATAAATAATAATAATAATAATTATAATTTAATTTTAAAATTTCTTATCTAAATAGCATGAAATTTTGTCATCAGGTAATGTTATCATATTTAACATCATTAAGTTTGCATTTACGGTTTTAAAGTACATCCATTATAATTAAATGATTCTCATATAAATTAAAAATGATAACTTCTTATTTAAAAAAAAAAAAAAAAAATTTTTGGCAATTTGCACACTAAATTAACACACATTATACATATATAATAATATATATTTATATACATATATAATATATATATATATATATATATATATATTATATATATATATATATATATATTCTATATATATATATATATATAAATATATATATTAATAAATCATTTTTATTCTTATCATTTATTTATTTATTTATTTGCTTTTTAATCAAAATTTAATAATCCACTAAAATTTAGTTTTACTAACTTCTCTCTCTCTCTCTCTGTATATATATATATATATATATATATATATATATATATATATATATATATATATATATATATATATATATATATATATATATATATATATGAGTTTGAGTGTGTGCTTGTGAGTGTGTGAGTGCTTTTGCGTTTTGTGAGATTTTAGAAAATATTAATCTAAATCTTTCCTAAAATTTTTGTTAAAAAATATTTTGAAGTAAACCATAAATTATTATCAAATTGTAAAAAAAATATAAAATAAAACTTAAGTCGCAAAAGGACTTTCTAAAAGTGTGCAAAAATTTTCTTTTTTATTTTAAAAATGAAGCTTATCGGTAAGGGAATGCAATTTTAACATTATCTGAATTTTTTCTCCAAAAGTTTAATTTTTGTATAGCATATTGACGCCAGATGTCATTTTAGAACTAGTTCTTATAATTGACCTGAGAATTCCTAAAAGTTTGTGGTTTTTTTTTTGGGGGGGGAGAATTTTTCTCTTTCGAAGGAGGTTCTCTTCAGCTTTCGATGGAAATAAGGGCCGATGCGCTCGGCTGAGAATAAGCAGGAAAAAAAAGATAGGACTGAAATTCTAGATTCCTTTGAAACTGAATACGTATATCGTAACCCAAAAGCTGTAATTAAGAATTTAACTACAATTTATGATTTTTAATAAAAATAATTAGGAGAACAATTTTGAAAATATGTATTTACTAATAAATTCTATTAAATAAATGGGTTATTATGTTTTAATAATAACATCAAGAAACTAGTTCCAGCACTGTGAGAATGGGATATATATTATTCAAAAGATGATTTACGTGTTCTTAAGGTATAATACAAGCAAACAATCTGTCACATATTCAACAATACAATATCAACTGCTCGCTATTATTACATACTCTGCATTTTTATAAAATGAATATTTATTATCTATCAAAAATATACGATTCGTAATTCTAAGTTACTGCAATTGAAAGACTACATTTACCTGAATAAAATTTATCTATAAATTCCTCTACTCCTTCTGAATAGCAATTAAGCAATGAGTGCTTATCCTTAGCAAGAATAGCAATTATTTCTCTCTGAAAAATAACAAAAGAAGATATTTTAAAATAAATATTTTTTATTTTTTTTTTATTTTGTATTCCTAATAACTACAAATGCTCTTTCAAGGAATTATTAGTACCACAAGCTAAAATATTGATATTGTGGATGCAAGGGAAATTTAATACAATTACTGATCAGAAAAATATATTTAACCTATTATTTTAAAAATGTTTTTAAATTTCAATTTTGGATAAAAATATTAATAATTTTTATAATAAATAAATATATATATATAATATATATATATATATATATATATATATATATATATATATATATATATATATATATATATATATATATATATATATATATATATATATATATATATATATATATATATATATATATATATATATATATATATATATATATATATATATATATATAATATATATATATATATATATATATATATATATATATATATATATATATATATATATATATATATATATATATATATATATATATATATATATATATCAGACTATAAACGATGGTGTTTCTATACTATAAACTGCAATATCATAATTTATCAAAAATATAGTTGAGCATTAAATATATGCAGTCATATTACAGAGTTTTATATTACAAATTATGCATATTATATGAAAAAAGAAGATTGCCTTTAATAAATATTATAGTTATCAGATTTCAGATTGGACAATATTTGATTAAAATATATTTTTTCTTGGGTAGTTTTTGAAACTTTAAAATTATGTGCAAA
>SEYY01019443.1:52500-57500 GCA_009176605.1 Armadillidium nasatum
TTTTTTTTTTTTTTTTTTTTTTTTTTTTTTTTTTTTTTTTTTTAAAGCAGGGTTGATCTCCGAGTTAATTTGGCTTCCTCTCCATCGTCTACGCTAGTATGTGGGTTCGGTGATGAAGCTAAATTTGAATTTGAAGAGGATGTGTTTTGCGGTCGTGATTTTTTAAAAAAGTTTCGTACATTCCCTTTTCATGTATAATATATTCGTTCTTTGGAAAATGAATGAAAGTTTGCGAAAGTGAGTGAAAAAAATTGGGAATGATGCTGAGGTGAGAGAGAGGAAGTTCATTTTAATGAAAAAAGGGGTCATAGTCATTTTTAATCTTATAACTACACACAACGTTTTGCGGATATTATTCTTGTAGATGATATAAAGTTAATATAATAATAATATCAATGTCATGATAAATAATATTATTATATTTTAATTAAATGTAATATTTCCTTGGTTAAAAATTTATATAATTTTAATGTATATACATATTTGTATTGTAAATTAATATCAGTATATAAAATATTCTTCTTAATTATATTTTGAATTGCAAAATTTGTTTAAAATATTAATCAAAAAACTTTTTTTCCCTCAAAAGATTTAACTAATAAGAAAAACTTTTATTTTCATTCTCACGGGGGTTCCGTTCTTTCTGGGTGTCAAGGAGGACTTAAATGGCATACAAAAATTCTCCCAATGACTACAAAGAGATCTTAAAAGCAACTGCCTGGAACGTGCATTTCTTGCCCGAGAAAGCATCTAAAGGCCTTCTGTGATCATCAAAGAAAGAATCGAAAAGGGAAGCTTTTGTAAGCAAAACACCTCCAAAGCAACGGAAAAACTCCAGGTGAGGCCCATTAAAGCTCGAAGGAAATGGAAAGTTTGCAGATCGGAAAATGTCGTTACTTCGAGTCGAAGGTCTTCCCAACGAGTTTTTCATCAGTAAAAATAGACAGATAGTGGTTCGAGGGTGAATGGAAATTGCGAACAATGGAAAAAACTGTTGAATAACCGCTCAAATTCTTACACTAAGATTGAGGGAAATTGTACCACGAAGCAAACCATGTGAAAAACTACACAAAATAGTTATTGGACGGAAAATATATGTTTATTCATTTTATTTATAACAATCATAAATAAAATTGCAAAGAATAAGTGTTGTGGAATGGTAAGCAGAAAATAAATCAAATATATATATATATAATATATAATATATATATATATATATATATATATATATATATATATATATATATATATATATATGTGTGTGTGTGTGTGTGTGTGTGTGTGTGTGTGTTGTGTAAGTAAGTGTAATAGAATAGCAAACATTTTCATCCAAAATATTTGTTTTCTCATTAACGATTTTTGAAAAAAAAAAAAAAAAAAGTGATCTGTATATATATATATATATATATATATATATATATATATATTATATATATATATATAATTATATAATATATATATATATATATATATATATATATATATAGTGTCTAATTATTCGCTTTCTTCCTGAGGTTCATGGCAACCTTTAGCCAAAAAGATCAAGAGGTTAAAAATCCTCCAGAAATGCAACCATCGTATCTAGTTACACAACCCCCTTATTTCTTATCGACTTCTCTCTCTTTTATGGCGACCAAAATGAAGTTACTTTTTTATTATTCTTATTATTATTATTACTTTTTAAAAGCGCTTTTGGTCTCTCCTCTTTTTTTTCATTCGACCTTGAAATTGAATGTATGCGTGAATAATTATAATAATGAATTTGCAAATAAATTTATTTTTACAAAAGAGCGTTAGAATGAGAAGGGAGAGAGAGGTTGATAGAGAGAGAGAGAAAGAAAGAAACAGAGAGAGAGGGTGAGAGAGAGAGAGGGTGAGAGAGAGAGAGAGAGGGTGAGAGAGAGGGTGAGAGAAAGAGAGAGAGAAAGAGAGAGATTACCAAGTTTTTTTCCTATTACAGGTAAATAACTGAAAACATTCACTCTCTATATATATATATATATATATATATATATATATATATATATATATATATATATATATATATATATATATATATATATATATATATATATATATATATATATATATATATATATATATATAAATTCTGGCATTATAACGCTATTACAGTCTTACAAAAAATATATATATGGAAAAGCAATAGAAATAAGATTTCCGATTTCTCGTACCTAAATAAGAGTTACAATAAAAGATTCTAGCAAGTATATAAATTGAACTAATACGATTTTCTTCTCGCCCACCTTCGTTCCATTACATAAATTATGATACGTCAATATATAAAAGAAGCAAAAAAAAAAAAAAAAAGGAAAATAGATGAAAAAAAAGGGAAAAAAATATATATAAATACGACGAGCATCAAACCTGCTCCACTCCATCTTGTTTCCATTCTCAACCATCCTTAAAATCCTCGTCAGAATTCAAAAACGGTGCAAAGCTCATTGCATAAATCGAATTTCCATTTCCTTCCGACGGTGAAGAGGGAGCGAGAAACCCCCTTGAGGAACGGCGGTGTCACTGTGAGAAAAACTCCGGAAAAGATAACCCATCTCGATTTATCCCCATGGTTCGATCATTATGCGAATAAGCTTCATACCAGCAAAACTTTAGTAATAGCTTATATGAATATGAAACATGAAAATTATACATACACATATCAACATAAATGTCCATGCCTATATTTGACACACACGTATACACATACTCACATACACACACACACACACACCACACACACATATATACTATATATATATATATATATATATATATATATATATATATATATATATATATATATATATATATATATATATATATTATATATATACATATTCTTTTTCTTATTTCATGGAAATTTGCAGATAACGGTAATTTAGTGTCCGTGTTAATACAAGCGTATGTATATATATGTTAATTTTGTTTACATGCTGCTAGTACCTTATTTTCCCCAAACTATACATAATTTGTACAAATTATTTTTTAGAGTAATAGAAGAAGAGCGAAAGAAATCGCACAAATCAATGGGAAATATATGCAATATATTTAAGTGCACGTTATTACATAAATTGGTTCCCCTTATATTTTAAAAGAGAAATTTTTATTGTATTTTAGGGCGGAAAAAGAAGACTTTTGAAGCGCTTGACGATGCTTGAAGCACTCTAAATACTTGTCTCTAGGGATCACAAAGTGTCTGGAAATGGAAGACATAAATCTGGAAACCACTCTTCTGGAAAACTCATTTTGCTCCTCTTCTTCGGGATGGAAATGAAGTCTTTAAAAAAAGATGGTAATTTACTTTTTCTTGTTTCCATTGCATTTATTAAAATCCTATTTATAGTATTTTATCCATCCTTCCTTCTTATATTAATTAAGTTAATTTCTCCTTTTTTAATACGGAAATATCATAAATTTTAATGATTAAGTAAATGAGATGAAGTTTTATTCAAAATAATTTCCTAGGAAGATTCCGAGTGATCCCGAGGGAGAATATTTATGCAAGTTATGAAAATTTAATTTGCATTTTTAGACTAAACTCTGCTCTTAATTTCTTTGCTAAACTATCCAATTTCCTTCCTGATTCGCTCTACGGTATCTTGCCTCTTCTCTGCATTCTGGTTGGCCAGCAGCAACAAGCGAGGAAGAACATGAAATATCATTCCTGTTTCCAGAGATGGGTCGTTCTGGAAGCTGAAACGTCACACTTGTATTAAGGTCAGTTTATGAATGAGAATTGTTTTCAGACTTTTCTGAATCTCTTCTCGCAGAAGTTGGATTCCAAACTCTCGATTTTTTTTTCTTTCGTGTCAGATAAGGAAAAAGAATATATAAATATACATATTTTACTTTCTCATCGTCTTTATAGAAAGGGATATTATAGGATTCTTCCTTTATTTGAAACGTATAATACTTTAAGCCTATAATTATTTCCCCTTATTCGGAAAAAAATGTCCATTTAGAAGAATGGATATTCTTTTAATTTAATAAAAGGAAATCGTTTTTAGGGAGAATAGCTCTTATTTTAATTGAATATTAGGTTTCATTTGGATTAAAAAGAAAATGACTGCAAAAAAAAAAAAAAGAAATATTCAGACGAAAGTCAATCAAGCAATGAATATAAAAAAGGCCTAAAAGGCCTAAAAGGCCTTCAGAAAGAGGCCTCGGTAAAGAGGTCTTTTTATTACTCAAGACAAGATCCTTCTCATACATATGAAAAAGCCTTACAAATTTGAATAGCTAAATCCCTGGATAAAAATTTCTTCTAAAACAAATGCCAATACAAACCTATGTCGGTGGTTTTTATGTGCTTATTGCTTCCAAAGTCATCCTCTTACATATTGTATTTCCATTTCTTTACGAGAAGAAATAAGAAAGGGAATTATCATGGCGGCTTGTAAATGCAATTTCCTTAACAACTGATAGTTCAAATATTCATACATATATATATACATATATATACAGAAGTTCTCGATGTAACTATAGATTATCATCAGCATAAACTTTCCTAAATTATATTAATTTATAGGCCTGTTTAGATCCTATTTACGAATGCATAAAAGAATATTATGATAAAACTTGCATCATAAATTTTTTCTTCTGCAAATGTAAAAGATAAAATTCAATATGTAAGAATACGATTAAAATAAAAACTGATATTCCCAACTGAGAGGAATAAATATTAACAATGGAAGAAAATTCTTCTTGTCTGAGAATTCGATATACATTATAATATATATATATATATATATATATATATATATATATATATATATATATATATATATATATATATATATATATATATATATATATATATATATATATATATATATATATATATATATATATATATATATATATATATATATTATAACAGTAATCGCATATCTATACCCTAAAAACATCCTGAATTTTTTTTTAAAACAAATTTTAACTGAGAAATTCCGTCCCTATTTTTAACTTCTATTCAAGGCGTTATT
>SEYY01019443.1:82500-85000 GCA_009176605.1 Armadillidium nasatum
ATGTGCGCGAGAGTTTGTATTTACGTATGTATGAATGTATGTACGCATGTGTAGGTTCGCCTGTATTTGTGTACAATAAAAACCTTCCCTTAGTTAAAGTTTTTTCTCTCTTTCTCTCTCTCTTTTCATATGCTGTTTTCTTTCGTATCAAATCCACTGTTATTATCAAGTGTTAATATAAATAAACTCATTAATGTTTCTTTAATAAAATATAGTTCATAATTTGTAAAAATACGATAGAATTTATTAATTACCTTTAAATTTACTGTTATCTATATCAAATTTACTAGTAATTGCATTTGAAATATTATTTTTATAATGCAAATGTATAAAAATCCAAAAATATAAGTTATTATTATTACATATATATTTTAGAATAGAGAGAAAGAAAAATCACTGAAAATGTCCATTAGAGCATTAGCAGTCTATTTCTATTATTTATAAAGTAATCTATATGAATAGAAGCGCAAGAACAAGCGAAGTTTTCTATTGATAAATAGAAAAAAAAAAAATAATAAAATAAAATAAAAACGAAAGAGCCGAATACAGTTCGGGCCGATAAGAAACAGAGAAGAGAATTAGAAGATTTCATTTCTAGACTGCCACTCAAGTAGGAAATACTGCTCTGGATATGGAGCTTTTGCAGCGTGGAAAAGAAATTTCACCAAAATTATAGTGGGTGTATATCAAGCGAATATGCTGATCACGAGGAATAAAAGGCGGACGTTTTATGTAGAAGTTCATTTTGTACTATGACATTTCATTTGCTATAGAAAATGAATTTTTTATTAAAAAAAAATAAAATAAAAAAATGATCGCATTATTGGAGACGTTTCGGGAGCATTTCTTTATTAATGATAGATGTCATCTTATAGTTTTATCTTATATTTTGTTTATATATCGGGATGTCAGCGTAAATTTTCATTATTACTTTATATAAAGTGAATGGAAAAAGTTGAGATATCATTTCATTTATATAAATATTTAATTTATTAGATTGGAATCTTCCCTTTTTATTATTATTAATATTATTATTATTATTATTATTATTATTATTTTTACTATTATTAAAATTATTATTATTATTATTTTTACTATTATTAATTATATTATTATCATTATCATTATTATTATTATTATCATTATTATTATTATTATTATTATTATTATTATTATTATTATTATTATTATTAATATATTTATATATAATATATATGAGTAAATACAAGCATCAAACAGACATACTATCATGCTAATATATGAGTATATTAATATATATATATATATATATATATATATATATATATATATATATATATATATATATATATATATATATATATATATATATATATATATATATATATATATATATATATATATATATATATATATATATATATATATATATATATATATATATATATATATATATATATATATATATATATATATATATATATATATATATATATATATATATATATATATGCAAATATGACATTTATAATAATAATAATAATAATAATAATAATAATAATAATAATAATAATAATAATAATAATAATAATAATAATAATAATAATAATGATTTGATGATGATGATAATAATATATTAGATTTGAAATAATTCATTGGTAGGAAAATATGTTAATATTATTAGCAGCAACGTGGCAAATATTTCTACACTACTGGTAGATATACTTGAATTGTTACGCATAGAGAATCAATGTTTGTGTGAACGTGTGCTTTCAGTGTGCTTATCTGGAGAACAAAAATTGCATTGATTAAAGCTTGTTTTTGTTCTGGTTGTGAGTGCAAGGTAAGAATAGAGCCCTATATATTTTCTTTGAGGCAATCAATGGCTTGAGAAAAAGAATGGCTTTGCATGGTTCTGAAATGGGTTGAGAGCAGGTGTGGGCTTAGAGAAGGAGGAAGTGGAATGAAAATTTATAATATAACACTTTTGTTGCTGATGATTATGTTAACGACTTGAGAGAGAAATGAATGAATATATTCGAACAATAAAGGGAGATTTCATGCTTCCTCTCTCTCTCTCTCTCTCTCTCTCTCTCTCTCTCTCTCTCTCTCTCTCTCTCTCTCTCTCTCTCTCTCTCTCTCTCTCTCTCTCTCTCTCTCTCTCTCTCTCTCTCTCTCTCTCTCTTCGATACTAAAAAAAGCTGTTTAAACTGCACTGAACAAATTTCAAAATCCGTTGTCGTTCGAAGATATGCATGAAAGTGAGGCCAATTTTATTCATTTAGAAGCTATTGTAGGTAAAAATAAAAGTAAAATATGATGCGTATGAAGAGATTCAAGATAGAATAGCAAATGAACCAAGGTGTGCATTCACGATGATATATCATAATATGTTATATTCTCTCATAGAGGAAAAGACAAAATGACGAAAAGAATAATATTGCTCGTCGCTAATAGTATGAAGTTTGATCTTGTGCTCAAAACAGGAAATAATACTTGAAGTACGTGAATTACGTTTTAG
>SEYY01019443.1:95000-97500 GCA_009176605.1 Armadillidium nasatum
AATAATTCCAATAGCAATAATAATACTAATATTTTTGTAATAATAAAAATGTTGTTCAAAATTTTGATATTTATATAAATAACACTAATTATTATTATTTTTACTATTATTACTATTATAATTATTAACATCATTATTATTATCTGTATTATTAATATTTTTATTAACATTATTAGTATTCACCTTTTTGCACTTTTTCATGCTATTATATTCATCATTTAAATAAAAAATAATAACAATAAAAAAAAAAAAAAAAAAAAAAAAAAAAAAAAAAAAAAAAAAAAAAAAAAAAAAAAAAAAAAAAAAAAAAAAAAAAAAAAAAAAAAAAAAAAAAAAAAAAAAAAAAAAAAAAAAAAAAAAAAAAATAAAAAAAAAAAAAAAAAAAAAAAAAAAAAAAAAAAAAAAAAAAAAAAAAAAAAAAAAAAAAAAAAAAAAAAAAAAAAAAAAAAAAAAAAATAATTATTTATAATAATAATAAGATATAAAATAAAAATAACTAATAAAAAATATAAATGTATAATAATAATAATAAAATTAAAATATAACAAATAATATTACTAAATCATAGATATCTAAACTAAATTTAAATTGATTAGAATTTATTATTGTTAACTAACTTATATTTCTTACATTTATATTAATTATAATATGATAAGAATAGATATTAAATAATTAGTGTATAATAATAATAATAATTTGTGGAAATAAATAAATATGTTACCTCATAATTCATTACAACCAATCTACTAGATAGTTATACAAGCAATATGAGTACATAGAGTATATTTAATATGTTGCTTTATAAACTCAATGAGATATTGGTGATAATGATGATAACTGAATTTGGTAATAAAAAATAAAAATACAAATAATATTAATAATAATAATTATCAAATTTACATTAGAAAATAATTCAGGATGTTGTAATATGAACTGATAAAAATAAAAGCAAATCATATTAAATTTAGTTAATTGAATTTATATATTAATTAATATATTTATAGTAATATAATTACTAATAATAATAATTTAATAATAAATAACGGTTTAATAACTATATTGAATCTAATTATTTGTTATAAAATTAGTTAAATGATGCTCGTATTCATATAATAACTAAATAATTAATTCTATAATATATATATAAACATGTACTCTCTAATATGAATGATAATAAAAAATTTTTATGTACAATAATTTAAATTAATTATTAGGTTATTAATCTCTAGAATATATTATTATTACTTTATAAACTGTTTTAATAATATTACTGAATTTATATATTAAAATATTACAATTTTATATAATTATTTATATAACTAATATTAATTAGTGAATTATAACATGTTTATTATAATGTAAAGGTATGATATAGAGGAAGGGATAAAGGGTACCGCTAAGACTAGTCCTCAGATACGTCAAGTATAGCTAATGACTGAAAGTTGATTGTATAAATGTATTACCTACGATTATATACTACAAAATTCGAAATAACTATACCATTAATGCTGATCATCATCAAACTAAATATAATTGTGACTATAGATAGTTATATATATAATTTTTTAATGATCAGCAAGGTTATAGTATTATCTATATATTTCTAGAATTAGTATTTGCATTAAAATTGTGTATCAAGGATAATATTTATAGTTATAATATTTTAGTTATAATATTTTATAATAATATTTAACACTATCACTGTTATACATATATATATTTATTATCAATAACATTAAATATAATATTTAATAATTATAGTTATTTAACATAGATGTAAAGTAAGAAAGGTAGAATTAAGAAGGAAAATAACAAGTAACCTCTAAATTATATATGCTATAATTTAATAATTTAATATAATTAAAATTTTTATTATTTTTTTTTTTTTTTTTTTTTTTTTTTTTTTTTTTTCTTTTTTTTTTTATTAAAATAATTATTATTAATATATATTATATATATAATCTAAAATTAATATTTTGATTAATATTTATTATTATTAAAAAAATTTTTGATGGATTATATATAAAATATTAGCTTACAGAAATGTATAAAATGTAAACCGTTTATGATAGGATTAATGACCTAAGACTCATGTAATAAATAGTCTTACAATAGTATCGGAATTAATGATAATAGAATGCTGTGCCTTTATTAAAGCCAAGCCTAAGGGACGGCCAGACATGTAAGAGAATTTATAATACTATTCTACAGTTCAACAGCGAAGAGTTGGAATTCTTGTGATTATATATATATGATAATATATATATATTATATACTAGACCATATATAAGATATTATTATTATTATATATATAGATATTATATATTAGTTTATTTATATATATATATAATATAATATAATATATATATTAATATATATAATATATATTATATATATATATATATATATAAAGTATAATATAAAGAAAGACAAATATTATAATAAAAGTATAATAGATGACAACCGTAAGTAGAACTCTAGAGATAATAAATGAAAGTAA
>SEYY01019443.1:130000-132500 GCA_009176605.1 Armadillidium nasatum
AACTGGAAAATGATATATATATATATATATATATATATATATATATATATATATATATATATATATATATATATATATATTATATTATATATATATATATATATATATTAATATAAAATATATATATATATATATATATATATATATATATATATATATATATATATATATATATATATATATATATATATATATATATATATATATATATATATATATATATATATATATATATATATATATATATATATATATATATATATATATATATATATATATATATATATAATATATATATATATAGTGTAGTCCATAACTGTTTTTGGGTGGGTGGGTAAATACCCAAGGTTCATTTGGTATTTATGCATTTTATCCATCTAAAAGTGTTGCTTCTTGTTTATTTAGGTATATTTAGGTCAAGTATGTTTTTTGTACCATAAATCCTAAATCAACTTCCTTTATAACATTTGAAATTTGCTCAAATTATATCCGAGATATCCAATGTGCATTCCATTCAAGAGAGGAAGAGAGGACTACACTCCCATACAGAGCAAGGAACCAAAATGAAGTGAAGAAGTTCTCAAAATATCACTGAACCGATTTCTTGCTAACAAAAGAAGTAATGTGATCGTTCCACGGAAGATCCTTGGAAAACTATGGATTACTAAGGATAAAAAGAAGTTTGAGCAAGTGTTTTAAAAGATGTATTTGGGTTATAAATTACATCGATCATATTGTCGAAGGAGCAAAGTTTTTAAGAAGCTGAAATGAATTATGTTTTCTCTGTCCATTTTCAAATAACAAAGAAATCATAGATTGCATTATTCTCTAGTTTTAGCAATCTGTAATTGAGTAAGTTGAAGAGGATAGGTTATGAAGGGGTTGACAGAATTTAAATGATGAATATTATAAGAAAATAGACGATAGAACATCCTAGAAGAGCACTACATTTGATAGATTTAAAGGATAAATTCTGGATGTCTACAACAGTCTTAAATAGTAAAGCAGAAAGTAGGATAAACAAATAAACAGGGAAGTTAAGAAATCCAAGTTTACTGGCAAAAGCTAGTTAGAATCTCTCTGGTACTTTCGATATGTTCTTCGCCACAATAATTGATTTACAGGAATTTATCTTAATGTCTCCTGGTGGGTGAAGAGCTGTGTTCTACAAGTAATTCACGAGACTTGGGAGAAAGAAACAAAATCAGGATTATATTAAGGCCGACATGATCTGATACGCGGCATTTTAATGGTGGAGAATTTAAAACAAAGAGTTTCAGAATTTACCATGAAATGGTATGTAAGAATGAGCGCATAGCTTACGTCTACAGTCAGAGAAATGAAGAGAGAAAGGGTTAGAGTGGGTGGAAAGACTAGTCACAAAAGCTCCCCTAAAAAGAGAAGTTATTCAACTAGAGAGTCTATTGTAATAATGGCAGTACAAGGAAGTGATACAACTGTTCAACTTGCAGAAAAGGATTGAAAAGAGCCAGTGAGAGCAGGAGAACTTGTTAAGTCGAATAGCTCTAGATTCCACCATTTCAAGGAGAGCTGCGTTTGAATAATCATTAAATGTCAGAAAAGTGAAAAGAAGAAGATTCAGAAAGTTTATTTTATATTCTAAAGTGAAGAGTATACCTTAACTATTCTGAAATAAAACATATATAACATCATTGCTATCGGATGGGTAACTGCATTAACTCCTCATGATTATCGAAGATAAGAAAAAGAAGAGGAATTCACTACTTTCATCTTCAAAACTAACTAGAGTAACCCCCTTGGGTAGGGTGGGATGGGGGAAAGGGATGAATATTAAAATGAATAAAAATATGATTTGAAGAAAACAAAAACGATTATGAGTATTATTTTCTTTATGAATTTAGATACTGAAAAAGAAATTCGGGGTAGCTACTATATTTAAGAGAAAATAAAAAAAACAAACATGAATTTTGTCTTGGATCGGAAAGAAAGACAAAGCCAATAGATAGAAAATCCGGACTCCAAACGAGACAATAAAAGGGTCCAGAATAAATTTCATCGTCGAAGAGCTCAAACTTCTCAACTCCGATTAAAATACATAAAGTAATTTTTGGTACAAGATGGAAATTACAATAAATATTCAAAATGTCGCAGTTCTGAATGAAAAAGAACACGAAGCATCAGAACAAATTAGAGATTTTAATCAAATGCTTCAATAAGTGAGACCAAATGAAAGATTTTAGAAACATAAATCAAAGATAATTCGACCAACTATTGACCTTGTCGCCATATATATATATATAATATATATATATATATATATATATATATATATATATATATATTATATATATATATATATATATATATATATATATATATATATATATATATATATCAGTCTATTTATTCTAAAAAAAATTACACCAAATAGATCATAAAACTTAATATTTCAGGTGAGTTAAAGGAAATAGTGCAGGTGTTTTTAAGAGCATCAACATTCAACGGTGAACAGAAAATA
>SEYY01019443.1:145000-150000 GCA_009176605.1 Armadillidium nasatum
TATTATTTTTAATTCTATTATTATTATTTTAATTGTCATTATTTTTATAATTATCGTTACTATTATCACTAATATCATTATTGCTTGATATTACTATTTTTTTAAATATTATTATTATTATTATCATTATTATTATAAATAATAATATTATTATTGTTATAGCTATTAAAAGCTAATATTTTTTATAATCATAGCTATTAATTTTATTATTATTATTATTATTATTATTATTATTATTATTATTATTATTATTATTATTATTATTCTTATTTTTATTATTACTATTATTATTATTATTATTATTATTATTATTATTATTATTATTATTATTATTATTATTATTATTATTATTACCGGTATTCTTGAAAATTCTAATCAAGATTTAACATATTTTGGTTAAAATTAGCATTGATATAACCTTTATTATTATTACTATTTTCCATATTTCTATATTATAATTAGCTTTATTATTATAATATTTGTTTCTTTATATTCATCATATTAGTATTTTACTTATTTTTTAAAAAATTTAAAAAGATATTTATCTGTTCAACCTAGGGTTCAACCATTGCGTATTAACTTAATAACCCCTTTTTATACAAACCACCATATTATTATTATTATTATTATTATTATTATTATTATTATTATTATTATTATTATTATTATTATTATTATTATTATTATTATTATTATTATTAGTATTAGTATTAATTATTATTGTATTTAGTAGTATAGGAGCTACTGTAATATTGTAAACTTGTAAATGTACTTTCTCTCATTTAAAATTTATAGAAGAATATTATTTTCATCTATTTGTTGGAATGTCAGTGATGTATTTGATAGTTTTACTTAATATTTTATTTTAACAAAATTTAGTACTAATATTTAAAATTAATATTGAAGCTACTTCTCTACATTAACATATTTATGAGTTTTATAACTGTAACAACTACTATGACTTTAAAATTCTACTTGTTGTTCTACTGATACAACTCTCCTAGAAAAGGCGGAGTCAAATCTTCTCGTCTTAAAGACTTGTTTCTCTCTCACTAACTCTCTGCTATGTCTATCTTCCCGTCGAATTGTTGCCTCAATCTCCCTATGCTATCGCTATTCCAACGGACACTGCTCTTCAGAACTCTCCCGTCGCATACCTCCTCCATTGAGTAGGGCTCGTGCAACACTTTTTTCAACATAGTCTCATTCTTTCTTTGTCCAACTCTCCGACCGAATACTTAACTACTATGGTTAGTCTTTCATGTACTCTACTGGTAATATCAGAAACACTCCCTTTATCTATTTTCCATCTTCCTTTAACTTGTATACCTTCAAACGCCGTGTATCGAGACTTCTCGGCCTTTAACTGAACTCTGCTTTTGATATTCCCAAAACTCTATTGGAAATTGGTAGTCCTCCAGCCTTTACCCATCAGAGGAGATTTAAAACAACAATAATGATAACAGTAAAGATAATAATAATAATGATAATAATAATATTACTATTAATAATAATAATAATAATAAAAATAATAATAATAATAATAATAATTATAATAATAATAAAAATAATAAGAATAAGAAGTAGAATTTGTCATTATAATAGCAATATTAATAATAAAAGAAATTATAAGATCGATTATAATAAAAATACTAAGAATAATAATAATAATAATAATAATAATAATAATGATAATAATAATAATAATAATAATTATAATAATAATAATTATAATAATAATAGTAGAAATAGTAAAAATAATAAAAGAAATAATAGAAATTAATAATGATAATAATAATGTGGAAATAATAATAAAAATAATAATAATAATAATAATAATAATAATAATAATAATAATAATAATAATAATAATAATAATAATAATAATAATAATAATAAATAATAATAATAATAATAATAATAATAATAATAATAATAATAATAATAATAATAATATATAATAATAATATAATAATAATAATAATAATAATAATAATAATAATAATAATAATAATAATAATAATAATAATAATAATAATAATAATAATAATAATAATAATAATACAGAGCCTGCAATATTAAGAGTAATTATTGATGTAAAATGAACGCTTGGCGTTCATTTCCTAACCAAGTGTCTCATACTTATGAGTCTCAAAGAGAAGCTTGTGTTTGAAATGGTTTTAATAAGAGTTGGAAATGAGGGAGAAATGAAACAATGGAAAGAGATGAGAGTGTGAGAGAAATGGAAAGAGAGAGTAAGGGGGAGAAAAATAGAAAGGGAGAGAGAGAGAGATAAAGAGAAAGAGAGACAGAGAGATGACATTTTTAATTCTACTCATGACTGCAAAGACCAGAGTCCACAGAGAGAGAGAGGGAAAATTTAATGGAAATACGAAATGAGAAATGATGGGGGATAACATCCGTTGTTTCGGAGAGTCATTTCGCCATTTTCGAAATGATTTGAATTTTAAGATGGAAACTATTATTAATGTTTTAAATGAGGCTATTTATTTGGCTGTTTAAAATAAGAGAAGGGAAGTGGGATTAGAAAAGAGGTATATGAAGCCATAAAACTTATAAATGTTTGCAATCATGAGAATCCTATAGGTACTTTATATATATATATATATATATATATATATATATATATATATATATATATATATATATATATATATATATATATATATATATATATATATATATATATATATATATATATATATATATATATATGTATTTATTTATGCAAAAACATTACTAAAAAGAAAATAGGAAATAAACTAGACAAAAATAAAGTTATATGAAAAATAACATGTCGTGATAGGTTATTAAAACCCTATTTTCTCAGTGATGTAAAAAATAAAACCAAAAAAATAACACGAACGAAAAACGGAAGCCCTGAACATTACATTCAATTGAATAAATGTTTTTAGCAAGCTTCTAAAAAGGGCATTTTATATGACTCTATTTTCGAGAAAATTACTCTGCATTCACGCTATAGGGGGTGATTATTCTCATGCCGTGAATTAACATTATATTAAGGACTCCCTCATTTCCTTAATGACGTACAAATCGTTTTTCGTGTCTTTCACTTCCCTCCCTTTTTTTTTTTTTTTTTTTTTTTTTTTTTTTTTGAGAGGAAAACTAAATAATTAAAGTGTTATTATTATAAATCATATTATTATGACTAATTATTAGACTTTCTGAGGTTTAAATAAACTTATTTATATGATTAACGTTCGGTTATATTTTTATATTATGTTATGTATGCATGATTTATATATATATATATATATATATATATATATATATATATATATATATATATATATATATATATATATATATATATATATATATTATATATATATATATATATATATATATATAATATATATATATTGTTTCTTTTTTAATTATGAAATTAGGAGAATATGCCATGGTTTCACTGTAGGGAAAGTGAAGTCTTTTAAAATATTATAAATGAAAGCACAACCTCCTTAGCATTTGTTGGATGGTGGATGTTGGTTGTTGGTTGTTGGATGGTGGATGTTTGTTGTTGGTTGTTGGATGTTGTCCATACCAGGTGGAAATTATTTAAATAAAATGTTCTTGATAAGATCAATCTAGCTTCAGAGATCAGTCCGCATAGATTATTAGAATCATCAAGAATAAAATGAATAGGCTTTCATTCAGTCGAAGGGATATTCTATTGTCCATTAACTGTCTTTATAATAGTAATATGCAAATACTGAGACTAGAGTACCAGTAAACAACTACAAATATTTAAGAACTAAAGAAAGTCTCTTGCAAACAATATTTAGTTCTTTACTAAATTTGTTTCACTACAGAATACTGATAGTCTGAGGGTTGGAAATCATTAGAAACATTAGAAAACTACGCCTAAATAACTTATATATATATATATATATATATATATATATATATATATATATATATATATATATATATATATATATATATATATATATATATATATATATATATATATATATATATATATATATATATATATATATATATATATATATATATATATATATATATATATATATATATATATATATATATATATATATATATATATATATATATATATATATATATATATATATATATATATATATATATATATATATATATATATATATATATATATATATATATATATATATATATATATATATATATATATATATATATATATATATATATATATATATATATATATATATATATATATATATATGAAAATTTATGTGGATGTCTGCTAATTCGTTTGTGTGAGTTTGTGAGAAAATACTTGTAAGTGTGCATAAAGACTTGTTGTTATTTGAAAAGTTGTCATATATTATTTAATTTATTTCTTCTTAAAACTTAAACACATGAATATAATCCTGACGATTATTTAAGACCTCTCTGGAACTTCTTTACACAGTATATATATATATATATATATATATATATATATATATATATATATATATATATATATATATATATATATATATATATATATATATATATATATATATATATATATATATATATATATATATATATATATATATATTATATATATATATATATATATATATATATATATATATATATATATATATATATATATATATATATATATATATATATATATATATATATATATATATATATATATATATATATATATATATATATATATATATATATATATATATATATATATATATATATATATATATATATATATATATATATATATATATATATATATATATATATATATATATATATATATATATATATATATATATATATATATATATATATATATATATATATATATATATATATATATATATATATATATATATATATATATATATATATATATATATATATGTGATATGAAGTATCGGTATCGGTATTGGTATCGGCAAGTATCGGCATATTTTCCGATACCGGTATCGATATCG
>SEYY01019443.1:160000-165000 GCA_009176605.1 Armadillidium nasatum
AGGGGGTCAAGGATCTTTGAAAAGGTGCGTCACAGGAGAGTACAGGACTGCTGTGTTGATTGTAATAACGAGAGGATATCAAAGTAATGCAATTATTTGATGGGTAAAAAGAAGAGGAAAAAGGGCTAGTTGGTTAATAAAGTGGAAAACCCTAGTCACCATTGAAGAATTTCTGTGAGGGTGGAATAATCCAGGTGTCAAAAAGATGTCATGAATGAGAGAACGAAACCTCTATGTAGAGAATCAAACTGACAAAAAGACAGAAATAGATATGAGAAAGTTAAAAAAAAAGTGAATAGATACGAAATAAAAGATAAATGCATAGAACCTCTATATAAACCAAGCACCTGTTGTGGTGGATCTGAATTCTATAGACTCCTCAAAATAAAGTTTTAGAAGCTTGTTTTGCGAGATACAAAATAATCCTCTTAAATATAATCAAGAGAAAAATTAACACGAAGAATATAATATATATATATATATATATATATATATATATATATATATTATATATATATAGTATATATATATATATATATATATATATATATTATATATATATATATATATATATATATATATAATTAGGGATGGAGCGATACAAAATTACCGATACCGATATATATATAATATATATACCGATACCGATATATATATATATGCCGATACTATACCGATACCGATATATATTTATATCCAAAAAATTTGCCGATACCGATATATATATATATATACTATACCGATACCGATATATATGCCGATACTTGCCGATACCGATACCGATACCGATACTTCACTCCATCCCTAATATATATATATATATATATATATATATATATATATATATATATATATATATATATATATATATATATATATATATATATATATATATATATATATATATATATATATATATATATATATATATATATATATATATATATATATATATATATATATATATATATATATATATATATATATATATATATATATATATATATATATATATATATATATATATATATATATATATAATATATATATTATTCTTTGAAGAAGTGGAAACGAAGCTTTAATTTTGTAAAGTTCTCTTCCCGAAATCAGCAATCAGCGGCTTTATAAATTGTAAAGTAAATATCAGTCAGGTCGATTTACGTTTAATTATTCTATTAGAAACAGTTTAACTCTCCTTTGATAGACAAAATTATTTAAGAATTTAGGTGAGTTTGTATTGACTATTTTGCTTTTTATACTTGAACATTATAGTGGGGCCAGAAGTTTAATCTGGTTAGATATATTGATGCCAGCGTCTGAATTAACTTTGAGAGATTTCAGGGTGTGATATTTAGGATATCGTTAAAGAATTTTTACAGAAGTTTTATTCTTTCTATCTTATTTTTTTCTGAATGATATTGCATTTTTTTTTGTATTTGCCCTGTGTGTAAGGTTAGATATTTATGTAGGTGTAGTTAAAGACTAGGAGTACTTTTTTTTATATCTATGCATGGGTTTGATGACATTGCTTTACCTTTGTTTTTGTTTTTTTGTTTTGTTTTGTTTTTAAGGCAACGTGATTGATGTTTATCTCTTATAAGGAAAATGACATATATTTTCCTAGAGGAATGGAGTAATTTGCATTCGACACATCTATTGTACTGTGGAGTATTCATCGACGTTTAGAAAGAACGAGACATTATTTAGAGATAGTGATTTTTTTAAAGATAGTTATATAAATTGAATTATTTAATGTGGTGAGCATTGATTTGATTTGTGAAGGTAAGATCAGATATGCAAAGGCTAATGATAAATTCAAGAGAAACAGTTTTGTAATTATACTTTCTGAATTTAATCGAAATTGAGGTAGGGAATTTATTGTACTACAAGTACTGCTAATATTTCATGAAAATGTGCATGCCATCATTAAGAATAGTTTGAAAAGTCAGTATTAATTGTTGAGTATTAATTAGTTGAGTTAAGGTGATGGAAAAACTGTTTTAGGGTGGTGTCATTTGAATACATATTGGTTAGAAGATTGTAGGGAAAATTTTTACTAATTTGTTTTCTGATGAGAATTAGATCTTGTAATGAAAGAGTAGATACAAGACGTTATAATATAAAGAAGGCGAGGAAAGACGAAATTTTAATTGACTTCGGTTTAGAAATTATAATTATTTTACGTTAAAAAAAAAATAGTATTCGTGAAGGGGTTGATAAATTTTAAACTGAGATTAATAATATTAAAGGTTAATGAATAGATTTTCAGTGGTATTTTGCCGTTTTTAATCAGGGCTTAGGAGCTAGTAAAGTTTTTGAAGGTCTGATTCCTACTCCCTTTCCCTCGTTTTAAAAATTAAAATTATTCGACTTCAGTACCAAGTTTATCGTTCGCTTAATTAAGCTCCTCAAACTATAGTTCATATTCCATTTAAAAGTACAATAAGTTATTCTTGATTATGAATTTGATGAATTATAAAATGAAAAAATTCTTTTAGTAAATACTCATTTTCGCTTACAATTAAAAATAAGAAAAATATTCTATTGTAAGTAAGTTTTGTATTTGCTCCTCCTGTTCTGCCTCAATGGATACGGTTCTGTGTCTTTATCTATTTATTTAACTTTTATTTTGTATCTATTCACTTTCTTTTCTAACTTTCTCATATCTATTTCTATCGGTTTGTCTGTTTGCTTCTCTCCCTCTCTCTCTCTCTCTCTCTCTCTCTCTCTCTCTCTCTCTCTCTCTCTCTCTCTCTCTCTATATATATATATATATATATATAATATTATATATATATATATATATATATATATATAATATATATATATATATATATATATATATAAGTGTGTGTGTGTGTGTGTGCGACTTGTTTAATATTTTATATTTACGAAATATTAAAAATATTTATTTTCTAATTTTAAGAATTTTTATTTATTTGTTCATTTTTTATCCCCATCTTTATTCCATGAAACTCAACTTTCACATTTATCAAACATTTCTTAGACCCAAGTTTCTTAATCTTTAATCATTTACATTTTAAAGAGGTTTTATATCTATGCTTCTTTATAGGCGCATCTCGGCTTTAGCTTGCTAGACGGCCTTCGTTTTTCATGTTCTCTCTCTCTCTCTCTCTCTCTCTCTCTCTCTCTCTCTCTCTCTCTCTCTCTCTCTCTCTCTCTCTCTCTCTCTCTCCTTTTTTTTTTAGGGCGCTTGGCAGGCCGCGCAATTTACGAGGCGCTTCGAGACGCTATCGACCAATCAGAAGAGCTAGAAAGAACTCCATCCCTTTTCGTACCATTCGGGTCAATCAGGGGCTCTTATATTCAAGTGATGAAAATGACTTTCTATAAACAATTCTTTTCTATAAGTTGCTTATTGATAGAATATAAAAAAAAGAATAAATGTATCGAATTAAATAACAAATTCTTGGAATATCTTTTTATAAGAATTCATCTTTATAGATGTAAAAGAATTTTATATTGAAAGCTAAATTAAAACTGTAAAAGGAACAAGGCTCAACAATATCTATGCAAAATACCTTAAGTAAAAAAATAATGAAATTGCAACAAAATTGCTATGTACTGCTAAAATTTCTCTTTCCTTTTGTATAGAAAAGGAGAATAAATAAAATTCATTATATATTTATATATATATATATATATATATATATATATATATATATATATATATATATATATATATATATATATATATATATATAAATATATATATATATATATATATATATATATATTGCCACGTATAATGCACACTGTTATTACAATAGCTACAACCGAATCTAACAAAGGTAAAAATATTGTTATTAAGTAATTAAATAAAGCATTTAAAATATAAATCCTCAATTAATAACAAACAGGAAGGCAATATCACCCTACAAAATGAGTTATAAAATTTTATATCAAAGATTACGAGCCTTGTAGACAAGAAAATCAAGGAACGAAATGAAGGTGAAAAAAATCGTTATATGGCATTCCTTGTCAACAGTTTTCCTATATATATCTCTTATCGCTCGTGTGACCTTTTTTAAGATAAGAGGCCGTTTCGTAGGATGTTATCAGCTATTCACCTATCATATTATGATGATAAAATACCTGGCTTTATCGTTTTAAGATGTTTAAAAAGAACTGAATGAGAGAATCATCGCCATTTCTGTACCCACTCACTGCTATGTACGCCAAAAACTGTTTTCTCGCTCAATCAAAATGGCCGACATTGGGTTAAAAGAATGTCTACATATCCGATCCCAGTTTAATTTTAAATTTAATATACGAGAGAATAACATTGAAATTACGAGTACGTAGGTGGTAATTGAAGAGATACTGAATATACCTTTATAATAGATATTTTACCATCATTTTATTTGATGATATTTAAGTATAGAAAGCTAAATTACAAATATGCCATTCCGATTTACGAGACTCATCGAACGCTAGCAAAAGCACCTTCTGCTTCTAGATTCCGAGGGAATATTCCGATTGTGAAATGTTGCACAAAGACGTAAAAAGGGCTTTGTTGCCCATATCCATTAGCTTTAGTATCAATGAAAACAAAATATGACACTTAATAAGTCATTCCATCAAATAACTCCTGAGTCGTAGCCAGTTTTTATAGGTTATTTGAAGTAAAGAAACTCAAATTGTAGTAAATGAAATAATATATATATATATATATATATATATATATATATATATATATATATATATATATATATATATATATATATATATATATATATATATATATATATATATATATATATATATATATATATATATATATATATATATATATATATATATATATATATATATATATATATATATATATATATATATATATATATATATATATATATATATATATATATATATATATATATATATATATATATATATATATATATATTATATATATATATATATATATATATATATATATATATATATATATATATATATATATATATATATATATA
>SEYY01019443.1:202500-212500 GCA_009176605.1 Armadillidium nasatum
TATATATATATATATATAAATATATATATATATATATATATATATATATATATATATATATATATATATATATATATATATATATATAATATATATATATATATATATATATATATATTTATATATTATATATATTTTAAACCTTTAATTTTAAACTTTTTTTAATATTTTATATATATCTTTTAAATAATTTTACAATTATCTAAAAATCTTCAGAATTTTTATTTTTTTAAAAATTATAAGAAGAAGCAAGCTTAAAATTATATTATTAAAGTTATTAAATTATAAATTTTTAACAAAAAATTATAAATTAAATTTTAACAAAATTTTTGAAATTTTATTTTAATTTAGTGTATTTTAATTATTTCAATTATTTAAATAATTATAAAAAAAATTCAAATCAATTTAGATATAAATCAAAATTTAGACGAAATTAAAATAATTTATTAATAATTACATTATATAAAATAATATAAAATTTTGAAAATTATATCAAAATAGTGAAACAAAACAATTTGAAGTTAGTAATGTTATTAAAATTAATTTTATTTTTATTCATTCAACATAAAGTTCAATTAAATTTTTTTACATTTTACTTTATTCAAATAATAATAATAATAATAATAATAATAATAATAATAATAATAATAATAATAATAATAATAGTAAAATTAATAATAATAATAATAATAATATAAATAGTAGTAGTAGTAGTAATAATAAAAATAATATTAATGATAAACAGTAATAAAAAAATAATTATAATAAAAATGCCAATATTTATAATAATAATTAAAATTATAACAAAAATTAAAATAATAAAAATAATGATAAAAATAATAATAAAAATAAAAAAAAAATAATAATAATAATAATAATAATAATAATAATAATAATAATAATAATAATAATAATAATAATTAAAATATTAAAAAATAATAATGTTGAACAATTATATTTAATATCTACAAATAATCAATGTTAAACAATAATTTCAATTTCAATTTTAAAATTTTATTCAGAAGTACAATTACAGATTATACAGTGTTTCGGCAGGTCCTATTCTACTAAATACAATATTAATAATTTAGTTAGCTGTACATTACTCTGAAAAGGGGCTTCTAAAGGGATACACATTGGTTTCCATTGAACCCCAAAGTTTAGTTGATAAATAGTCCATCAATATATTTTAATAACCATTAAGATACAAATTATGATGCATATAATATAATGAGCAATAATAAATATAATAATAGCAATAATAATAATAGTAATAATAAAAACTAATTACAATAATACTAATAATAATAATAATTCATAATAATAATAGTAATAATTATAATAGTAGCTAATAATGGTAACAATAATGAAATTAACGACAACAATAACAATAATAATAATAATAATAATAATAATAATAATAATAATAATAATAATAATAATAATAATAATAATAATAATAATAATAATAATAATAATAATAATAATAATAATAATAATAATAATAATATTATAATTATAATAAATACCATCTCCAGCAGTAATACAAGAAAAATAGTACAACATTACTGATAGTGTATGACGTCACTAAAATTATAGGATTATCTACCGCATGTATAATAATAATACTAATAATTAAAATAATAATGATAATAATAAGAATAATAGTAATAAAAATAATAATAATAATAATAATAATAATAATAATAATAATAATAATAATAATAATAATAATAATAATAATAATAATAATAATAATAATAATAATAATAATAATAATAATATAATAATAATAATAATATAATAATAATATATAAATATATAATAAATATATATATATATATATATATATATATATATATATATATATATATATATATATATATATATATATATATATATATATATATATATATATATATATATATATATATATATATATATATATATATATATATATATATATATATATATATATATATATATATATATATATATATATATATATATATATATATATATATATATATATATATATATATATATATATATATATATATATATATATATATATATATATAATAATATATATATATATTTGAAAAAACTCATAATGAATATTTGTCTTAAAAAAAAAAATAAAAAAATAAAAAAAAAAAAAGAGTTGATAAAGGAATTGGCTTGTAAAGGGTAAACACTATAAATCTTATAGATTTCGCTGAAGCCATTTTATCACGAGGGAAAAATGTTTTCTCAAGCTCGAGTATGAACATTAAAGGCTATGAATCATGTCACCACAATCTACGGCTCTCTCAGATCAAAGTGTAAAACCCAAAGAAGAAATATGAGACCAAAGAGAGTAAAAGTATATATAACGAAAATATCGAGATAAGAATAAGTGAACAAAGATAACCTTTTTTCGTTAGGAGTCAAAGGCGCTTGTTTCCCGAACCAATATTTTTTAACTTGAATGAGCGACGTCTGAAAGCTTAATCCAGCAAATGCAATTAGAGACGCCTTCGAAAACAATTTATCTTACTCAAGGGAGTTCCAACCCTTGAAATCAGAAAGCTGGATGAAATGAGAAAAGGGGAGAGAGAGAGAGAGAAAGAACAGGGGCTAAATTGAATTTTCGATGGCAATTCTTCGGTCAGAATTTGATTTATAACGATGGGCTTTCCCTTAAATTTTTTTTTATTAAATAAAGGGTCCTTTGTACTTGTATTATATCTGTTTGCTTTACTTATAACGGGTTATATATATATATATATATATATATATATATATATATATATATATATATATATATATATATATATATATATATATATATATATATATATATATATATATATATATATAGTATATATATAATATATATATATATATATATATATATATATATATATATATATATATATATATATATATATATATATATATATATATATATATATATATATATATATATATATATATATATATATATATATATATATATATATATATATATATATATATATATAAATCAATTAAAACTTTCAACATTTTTCATTATCCTTTTAAGTTTTTTATTAAACCGGATGGAACTTGTATGGTTATTTAGTGATGGGTTTAGGTTTTTTATTAATAAGGGCTCCAAAATCCTATCGTCATTAACTGAATTAAAATGCTTTACTATTGAAAAGTTCTCGTTTAAATTAGGGTGGTTTAATTGAAAAGCATGGTCCCGGATAGCAGAAGGCTCAGGATTTGTCAATGGTAAATCAATTCTTAACGAGAGCCCCTTGTGTTTTGAGACCCGGACTGTATGTTGTATGGATATTTTCCTTATGTTGCAAGCTTTACAGCCTGCACAAGTATATTTATAGACCACGGAGAACTTCAATAATATTGGGATTCGTTCATTTACATGAAAAAGTGAGCCTATATTAAAAGGGTTGGATAAAATAAAATTAAAATTAATGTGTGGAAATGTAGGAGTTAAAATTAATTTTAGTAGTTTAGTCAAATCTGTAGATTTGGGACCCAGAAAGGGAATATATATAGAACCATATTAAGAAGAGAAAAATTTGGGATCTGAAACCGAAAAAAATTATTAAGATAAGATGCTAAAATTTTGTCGAATAAATGTTGGGAAAAAATTGCTAATAAAAAATTATCTCAAAGAATATTAATTTATGGAAGTTTAGCCAGTTAAAGCATATTTTGTGTTCTATCAATTTTGCATAAAATACTTTTGAGTTTAAAATGTGATGGTATAAAACTGAAGAAAGTAGTACTCAAAATAGTTGATGAAAGCTTACAATATACTGATGCGTGAAAATCATCTCTTTTACGTTCAATAAGAATGTTCAAAAAAAGAAAGGTGGATATTTTTCTTTTGTTCCATGGTAAATTTAATTTGAGAGTTTATTTTCGGGATAGTTTAAAAATTGATAAGAATGGTATTTGTCTTAGAAATTAATAAAATGATCGAACAAATATCTACGGTAAAATCGAGGTTTAAAAGTAAAGTGGAATTGATCCAACCAAATAGACTCGTAATGAGTTAAAAAAAGAATTAGCAAATGATGGGCTCAACGGGGAATCCATCGCCATAGATTTGTTTATGAAGAATATTGTTAAAAAGAAAAATGGTGTCCTCTGTGGCTAATAGTAAAAGTTTTTTGAAATGTGTAGAACAGTGATGGGCGAATCCGAATCCAGATTCGGATTCGGATTCGAGAAATTCAAAATTAGCTGGATTTGGAGTCGAAGGTTCCGGATTAGGATTCGGATTCAAAAGTTACCAGATTCACTCATCACTGGGGTAGAACAAATATTAAAGTTAAGAAAGGGATTCAAATAAAAAGTTAAGTTGTTATTGAAAATGGTTTAAGTAATTGTGTTTACTGTTTCTAAGACTGGTATGTTGGTGTAAAGGGACAATACGTCAAAATCGGTCATATAACATTGTTTAAAAGACAGATTTTTTATTTAATTAACAAAATGAAAACTGTCGAGAATAGTATAGGAATTCTTAGTTATAGTTTCAAGGTAGGGAACTAAAAAAAATTATTGCAAGCTTATAAATGGAAGAATTTATGGCAGACAGGATTGGAAGAAGTGGGATATTAGGCTTGCTAATTTTGGGGAGTCCATAAATAGAACCATGGATGGTGCCAGAAATATGTAGGTCCGATTTGGAGGGTGAAACAATGAGGGACTTTAATTTCCTAATAAAGTTGTTAATTTTTGTATCAATTTTAAGAATATGCTTAAAGATGTCTACTTTGAGGATATTAAATTTGGAGGGATCAGAAATTATATTGGAAAGTTTATTAATATAGTCTGTTTTATTAAGTATTACAAAGCTTTTTCCTTTATCTAGTTTCGTGATTACATGGATAAGTCCTGACCCAATTCTTTGAATAGTTTAAAGTCTTTGAGTTGAAAAACTGGAGAGAATAATTTATGTCCCTAAAAAAAGTTAAAGAAACGGTTAGCTAAAAACTTAATATTTTGAATTTAATTATTATTATTATTATTATTATTATTATTATTATTATTATTATTATTATTATTATTATTATTATTATTATTATTGTTATTATTATTATTATTTTTCTTATTATATTATTATTATTATTATTTTTATTATTATAAATATTATTTTTATTATTACTGTTATTATTATTATAACCTTTATTCGAATAAATACTACTATTATTATTATTATTATTATTATTATTACTATCATTATCATTACTACTATTAGAGATTCGAAAAGGTGAATAATGAGAAAGTTTGATGAGCTGTTAGCATAGTTTTTCGAACAACAAAAAGAAATTTGCAAAGTTAAATTTAAACCAGGGAAATTTAAAATCAAGACCTAGAGCAAGTAAGCGTTTCTTATCAGGAGACAAAGATCTATCATTAAAGTTAAAAATAACTAAATCAGGATTATAATTAAAACCTAATGTGGATAGTTATCGCTCGAGGCGAGTTTTCGATCTAGAAGAAAGGTCTTAATCCTCTGGTTTATAAGGTGATTAAGATGATAAAAGTCCAAGAATGAAACCAATTTTTTAAAAGAAGTAGACAACTGTAAAATTTTAAAAATTGATCCAACCAATTTGATATGATTTGCTAGGTGCTCTTTGTATTATATTTCCAATTGAAGCAGAGTGCTGATTGCTCTCTTATAAAATGTTGTATGGTGAAATGGTTTCCTACATAATTTGAAACATCATAAATCTAGGCGTAAAATTGTACCCTTTGCAAACCGTCAAAAAATGCAAGTCCAGTTTAGCCTTGATTATACTCTTCTTGAGTTTTTCAAGTTTACCAAAATTTTTTGGCACAGCATTGTTGTAGCGATTACGAAGTATATAACAAATTGATTGATTTTTTTGCAAATCTTATTTTTATGAGGAAGCCATATACTGCAATTAAAACTTGCAATATATTTCATTATCCTTTTTTATTTTCATTTCAATCTTCAGACGTTTCGGATTATCTTAATCCAACATCAGTGATAATCTAAAAACGATTAAAACAAATAATCAATGAATTCTTCGATATGCGTTAAATTACAAGAAAATTAAGTAATAATTTTCGAAGTTAAAAACAATAAGCTTAATATTTTTCGTCCATAGATCTCAAATTTTTGTGTTCCTAAAATGTTTGTATATCTGAAACTTCCCTTTCTGGGTTTCAAATCGACAGATTTGACTAAACTACTAAATGATATTTTGACTCCTACATTTCCACACATTAATTTTAAGTTTATTTTATCCAACCATTTTAATATAGGCTCATTTTTCATGTAAAAGAAAGAATACCAAAGTTGTTGAGGTTCCCTGTAGTTAATAAATATACTTGTGTATGCTGTAAAGCTTGCTACATAGGGCAAACTTCCATACAACATACAATCCGGATCTCAAAACACAGGGGGCTCTCGTTAAGAATTGGTCCACATTGACAAATCCTGAGCCTCCTGCTATCCAGGACCATGCTTTTCGATTAAACCACCCTATTTTAAACCATAACTTTTAATGGTAAAAACTTTTAATTTCAGTTAATGACTGCAGGATTTTGAAATCCTTACTAAAGAACCTAAACCTATTGCAAAATAACCATGCTAGTTTTATCCAATTGTATACAGTTTGATCAAACTAGGCCCATCTATTATATGTATTATGTATTTCTATGTTTTAATTTAATTTTGTTTTAATATGAATTTGATTTCATAAATTTTTTCATTTTCAGTTTAAGTTTATAATTTTTTCTTTGTTTAGATTTTCATATTTTAAATCTTTCATTTTCAAATGTTTTATATTTTTAATTTTTAAACTTTAGATATATTATTATTATTTCTACTCTTATTATTAATTTGTTAGTTTTTATATTTGCTCATTTTCTTCAATTCAAAAATTTATTTTTTAAGATTTTGAATTTATTTAACAATTTTCAATTTTATTTAAATTTTAATTGTTTTTAATATTTGATAATAATAATTGATTAAAATAATAATTTAATTTAATAATAATTCTATTAATATATAATATATATATAATATATAAATATATATATATATATATATATATATATATATATATATATATATATATATATATATATATATATATATATATATATATATATATATATATATATATATATATATATATATATATATATATATACATATATATTTATTATTATTTTTTTCTTATATAAATATACATTCTTACACTTCCACTTAGATGTTAAAGTATAAGTACGAGCATAAAATTCACCAAAGATATTTTTAAAAATTATCGTTAACATTCATAAAGACTCTTTCATTTTCTAAGCTACAAAAAATAACAAGAAAATATACATCCTTTATAAAAGGTCTTGAATGACTCTCCGTCACAGTTCAAAAATTGACCACAATTATATAAAACTCAATAAAGGAACCTATATCAATGAAAATAATAGTTTCAACTCATACCTGACATATCTTTCGAAAAATATTATAAATACATATATATATATATATATATATATATATATATATATATATATATATATATATATATATATATATATATATATATATATATATATATATATATATATATATATATATAACTCTGAATTTGTACTGTAATTTTGGTCGAACGTTAATTGCACTAAAATTTAAAAAGTGAGGATTGCACCTATAATTTTATGCTGTACAGAAATTAAGTGAATCCATTTAACATATGGATTCCTTGCACTTTAGATGCAAATAAGAAAAATCATCATAATGCCCATGCTTAGAAATTATACATATACATACATATATACATATATCGTGCGTTTATGCATAAATACAATACAAATACTGTGAATATATATATATATATATATATATATATATATATATATATATATATATATATATATATATATATATATATATATATATATATATATATATATATATATATATATATATATATATATATATATATATATATATATATATATATATATATATATATATATATATATATATTATATATATATATATATATATATATATATATATATATATATATATATATATATATATATATATATATATATATATATATATATATATATATGACTTTCAATTTAATATTAAAAATATATTTTCCTTTGTGGTACAAAAAAAATAAAAAAATAATAAAAATGTTTAATAATAATAATAATAATAATAATAATAATAATAATAATAATAATAATAATAATAATAATAATAATAATAATAATAATAATAATAATAATAATAAAAATAAATAATAATAATGATGAGAAAAGAAGAAAAAAAAATAGAAAAAGATAAAGAAGAAGAAGAAAAATTTGTTAATCTGTTAATCTTTCATTAAAATTACTAATAATATTAATTCTATCGCAATTCTTATTAATAATATCAATATAATGCTGATAATTGTTATATTATTTATGATCATTATTATCGTGATTTATTGTTATTATTATTATTATTATTATTATTATTATTATTATTATTATTATTATTATTATTATTATTATTATTATTATTATTATTATTATTATTATTTTTATTACTCTTATTATTACTATTATTATTTATTATTAATTACCAGTAAGTACCGATAGTTGTATTAACAGCAATACCATAGATGTATTATTTCATTATTAAATTATTATTATTATTATTATTACTTATTATTATTATTATTATTATTATTATTATTATTATTATTATTATTATTACTGTCATTATTATTATTATTATTATTATTATTATTGTTATTATTATTATTATTATTATTATTATTATTATTATTATTATTATTATTACCAATAATACCGATAGTTGTATTACAGCAATACCATAGATGTATTTTTTCTTTGAAGCAATAATAGTGTTGAGTTTTCATTATATTTTAAGCCTTGTTTTATTGGTAAGGTTATGTCGTTCACTCCCATTTCAAAGGGAATAAATGAGATTCCGAGTGGGGTGTTATTTTTAGGGTTAAAGGACGCAAATTTGATTATAAATTTAAAAAATTTAAAAAGAAATTCTTTGTTATATTTAAATATTTTTTTATATAATTTTTCAGCAAATATATTTTGATATTTTATAAGTTTATATTAAATATTTTAGTATTTTGTATTACATGTATATTGTTTTGAATAGTATACATTAGCATGTATATATATATAAATTATAAGATAATTAAGATTAAAAATCATTAAGTGTTATTTGCATTTATAAGTTCTTTGTTTAACAGATGTTTCACGTGTTGTTCTGAATTCTTAGTTCTATTTTTAAAATGGGCCAACCTTGGATAGTCCTTTAATAATCTTTTTAATGTTTAGATAAATCGTCTTCAACGATATATTAACGTCTCTTTAACGTTTAGTTCACCTAAATATACAACTCAGAAGACTTCAGTTTCAATATAAGAAAAATAAACGTGATCTTAAATAAATTGCCGAGAATATATGCCAAGTTTGTCAAGTGGTAGCAATAATTTGACGTTTATTTTAAATTTTATTTCACTTCGCTCGTCATGCCACATGAAAAAGACGAGTTCGATCTCCCCTTTTTTTTCATTATTATTATTATTTTTTTCCTTTTGAAATTTTGTTTGTTTGTTTTTCGCGTCGGTAATAAATAACGATCTCACTTCCCTCATGCCACATCAGAAGAACGAAAAAGCTCTTTCCTTCCTATCTCGATAACTGTTTATTTTCTTGCTTCAGGAATATATGATGTCGTAGCCTGTCCACTCGCTACCTATTGGAATATGTAAGTACGTCCCGTGAAGGTTTCTCAGGAAAGAGTAAACTCATTTTAAGTTGAATATATACCGGTCTATCTCTAGTGTAGGTAACAGCATTTTTATAGCATGCATATACACTAAGAAAATATGAATTATTTCGTTAGAGGGTTATAAAATATTACGCATTCATGAATATTATATATATATATATATATATATATATATAATAT
>SEYY01019443.1:232500-235000 GCA_009176605.1 Armadillidium nasatum
TGTTCAAGAGGAGCAATAATATCTTCAATGTAATATATATATATATATATATATATATATATATATATATATATATATATATATATATATATATATATATATATATATATATATATATATATATATATATATATATATATATATATATATATATATATATATATATATATATATATATATATACATATATATAATATAGTATAATCAGCTGGCTTCTGAAACCTCTAAATGAATTACATCTTCATTTACTAATGAACTTAAAATCAAAAACGGATTCTACTCCCTTCATAATGAAGAAAAACTGATTTTCTAAATGTAGATATTTTAATTCCTTTGAGAAAAGCGGTTTTGACCGTTTCTTGCGAAAGAGCTTTCAAACCAAATCCAAACCAGAAAATTTTTCGTTACGGTTGATGGTATAATTGTAGCGACATTATGAATGTACAGATTTTACGGGTATATTTAAACTGAAAGGTCTTGTATATATATTATATATATATTATATATATATATATATATATATATATATATATATATATATATATATATATATATATATATATATATATATATATATATATATATATATATAGAGGAAGATATTGAATACAATAATATTAATAATATTGAATCTTCAATATTTATTTATTGGGAAGGTAACTATAATAATAATTTTAGTTGCAGCATAGTAAAAAATAAAATTTCTTAATCAAATCTCTAATGAAAACGTGCAATTGCGATACGTTACGTTCTAAATTATTAGACCTCAATATGACTTTCTACTCGTGTTAGACTACAGGTTTTACAACCTATTTTGAAAAGCATAATACCAGTAAGTTTAATAACAAAATAAATAGATGTGTTAGAAACATTTTACTACTTTCACGTGTATATATATATATATATATATATATATATATATATATATATATATATATATATATAATATATATATATATATATATATATATATATATATATATATATATATATATATATATATATATATGACAGAAATATGTACTACATTGTTATTTAAGGGTTTATGCTATGTTTGTTTTGTTCTTACGTGATGTGGTTCATTGAAGGAAAATTTTCGAAATATTCATAAACAAAATTTTTTCTTTCTATTAATTTCCCAAGTGTTATATTATTTTCATTAGGAAGGTAAGTATTATATAGTCATTCTTAATGCCTAAGTAACACTAATTGTAACTACTATATAGTCCTTTTTAATACCTACAAAAATACCAAATGTAAATGCTTAGCAGTCTTGTCTAATAGGTACAATAGCACTAAAGGTAACTGCTATATTGTTATGCAGTTATATTTAATAATACATCGTACACCAACACTAAAGCTGAACTATATCAAGTCTGATTTCTTTCATGCCTACAACAAAACTAATGATAACTGAATGGTTGTGTATAATTCCTACGGCAAAATTACATTGCAAGTAATTATTATTATTATTGTTATAGGCACAACATTTAAGAAACTAACTCTTAAGTAGTCACATTAAAAGCTGGCAACAACACTAAACATAAGTGTTTTGTTGGAATTGCCAATCAAACATTATAACGTTAGCATGATGGAAGTCCTTGGCTGAATTCTAGGAAGAATATTTCTAGAGATATTTTCTCCTGGAATAGGACAAAATCTGTGAGCTTCGAGTTGTCTTTTCAAATATAATCATGCTAAATGCCTAGAATAATAAGAAAGGTAACTGATATGTAGTCATATTAAATAGCTTCATCAAAAACTATTGGTAGCTGTTATGTAGCGATGTTAGTGGCAACAGCACTGAAAATAAATTTTTTGCAGTTATCCTTATATCATGAACAGTTAGAAAGTAAATTTTATGTAATAAAATTTAACGCCTTCAACAGTTATAAAGATGTTTAATGCATACAACAACGACGTTAATTTTAAGAGTAAATTTCTTAATGTTAAATTTTGAAATTTTTTTTTTCCACTTTCAAACATTTACGCTTTATTAAACAGTTTTAATTTTTAATAGAAGGAAAATAAAATATTATTATGGGACAACTTTCGGAATACGCAACATTATTAATATCAATCCTTTCATACTTTATATATAGTAGGGATGGAGGGAAGTATCGGTATCGGCAAGTATCGGCATATTTTCCGATACCGGTATCGGTATCGGTCTTTTCAGTATCGGTATCGGTATCGGCAAAATTTTTGGATAAGAGTAAAGTATCGGTATCAGTATCGGTATCGGTAGTAGTATCGGCATATTTTCCGGTATACCGGTATCGGTATCGGTAAAAATTTTGGTATCGCTCTATCCCTAATATATAGATATGTATAAAATATTAGGAAGATGATTTTACAGCATAACATGTTTTTCCAGTAAGCAAATGATAACGAGGGTCGAATCAAAGGCCGAAATGCCCTGATTCACGGCGCTTGAAAGTATGCAAGTCAAATAAAGTAGGAAAAATAGATCTGTATTTGAAATCTATAGTTGTATGGT
>SEYY01019443.1:250000-252500 GCA_009176605.1 Armadillidium nasatum
TATAAATAAAATAGCGTGTAAAATGGAGAATATACTGTCAAAAAATGTGCGAAATAATCTTTGTTGAAAATGACACAAATTACCCAATAAATATTTTTAACTACTTTTTTATTAGAATATAATTTGGTGAAGTTACTTTTTATATTTGTAACGTGTCTTTTCGGCATTTAAATTTTTTAAAATAGAATAGTCATTTTTTTTTATGATATTAAAATAGAAATAAAATAATTTCATAAAATGATGAATAAATTAAATATTTTTAAATAGAAATGTATTTTTCTTTTAATTTGGTGCATTGTTATTGATTTTGGCTGAAGAAAAGGAACACAAAATATTTAGTAATTATTAGAAACATACCGTTATAAATACTTGTGTTTTTCAACCCGGGTCCACATGTACCCCTAGGGGACTACAAAGCTTTGAGGGGGTTATCAAGGGGAAAATTTTATTTCGGAGTCCTAAGTTATGGGTCAGGGGGTCCAAAAGAAAAAAAAAAAAAAGTTGAGAACTTATCGTTATCGTTGCTTTTTTATATAACAATATTCATTTACATGCATGACATACCCCTCTTCTCCCCGACCTGTGAGTGGTAATGAAATAATACCAATAATCGATATATTGATATTAGGTTTCAGGAAAACCTGAACTGTGTAAAATAATTAAAGAAGATTTCCGATTCTAAAATATATAATATGTGAATTAGGGTTTTAAAAAATGGCTTTAATAGAAGAAATTGTAAAACAATTATTAAATATTTAATCATTTCCCCAAGGAAGTAATTAAATATTTAATAATTAATTGTACCGCTACTGAGAGTGTGATTTTTTTTCTTACTGAAATAAATGAAGTTCATTAATATATATATATATATATATATATATATATATATATATATATATATATATATATATATATATATATATATATATATATATATATATATATATATATATATATATATATATATTATTATTATTATTATAAAGTAGTAGTAATGGTAAAAGTAATGGTTGGATATTTATTAATAAACTCTACGGAAGAACAATATCATTAGCAGACTATTTACAAAAGTATTTTTAAAATAATATAAAATATCTTAATTTGAAAATTTGTTTAAGCAGATTGTTTAGCCGAGAAAAATCTGACATTGTTGTCTTTGTGTACATAAGTAATTTGCAATTTTGATATAACTACAACAATGATTATTATTATTACTATTATTATTATTATTATTATTATTATTATTATTATTATTATTATTATTATTATTATTATTATTATTTATTATTATTATTATTATTATTATTATTATATTATTATTATTATTATTATTATATTATTATTATTATTATTATTATTATTATTATTATTATATTATTATTATTATTATTATTATATTATTATTATTATTTATTATTATTATTATTTATTATCTATTATTATTATTATTATTATTATATTATTATTATTATTATTATTAATTATTATTAATTAATTATTATTATTATTATTATTATTATTATTATTATTATTATTATTATTATTATTATATTAATTATATTATAATATTATTATATTAGCATTTTAAATAATTATTATTATTATTATTTTCATTAATATTATTATTATTATTAATATTTTTATTATTAAATTTTCATTATTAATATTATGATCTTTAATACAATTATTATTATTATTATTATTATTATTATTGTTATTAATTATTATTATTTTTATTAGAATTCGTATTATTATTACTATTATTTTTATTGAATATTATATTATATGCATCAAATACATATTTTATTTGTTTATAAAATAAATTGAAAAGTTATTTTTCTAATAAATTTTGGGGCTCAATAGGGAACTGGACAGCTACCATTATATTATTATTATAGTATTTAGTAGTAGAGGACCTATCATAATATTGTAAACTTTTAAATGTACTACATTCATCTGAATAAACTGCGGAAATTTAAATTGAAATTGAATTTATTATTATTATTATTATTATTATTATTATTATTATTATTATTATTATTATTATTATTATTATTATTATTATTATTATTATTATTATTATTATTATTATTATTATTATTGTTATTATTATTATTAATTATTATTATTATTATTATTATTATTATTATTATTATTATTAATATTTTTGTAGAATTTTACAGGAATTAATTAGAATTGGAGATAAAAAGAAAAAAACTGTATTGAGCCTGAGGCAGTTCAACTTCAGAGAAATGTTCAGTTACTTTTTTAACTTTATGCAATTAGTGTTTGGGACCTACTTTTAAAATTGCGAAATTGAGAAATTATATATATATATATATATATATATATATATATATATATATATATATATATATATATATATATATATATATATATATATATATATATATATATATATATATATATATATATATATATATATATATATATATATATATATATATATATATATATATATATATATATATATATATAT
>SEYY01019443.1:272500-275000 GCA_009176605.1 Armadillidium nasatum
TCAAGCAATCGACACATTTTATTTAACGTATGGACAAATCCCATACAGTTCAAACTGAAAAGAAAACAGATCGATAGATTTTTTCAAAAGTGTCGACAGTTTGACCTGTCTATGTTTTGGGTATGGCTTCATTATTTTTATTGAATTTTTTAGTAAATGAATTAAAATTTTAAATATATGTATGAAACGTTGGGGCTCCTTAGCAGCCCCCTTTCGGAAATCAGGACAATCACAAAATTGGCTATAATTATTATTTCTATTATTATTATTATTATCATTATTATTATTATTATTATTATTATTATTATTATTATTATTATTATTATTATTATTATTATTATTATTATTATTATTATTATTATTATTATTATTATTATTATTATTATTATTATTATTATTATTATTATTATTATTATTGTCATTATTCTTACTAATACATCTTGTAATGGAGGAACTACTGTATAAATTTTTGTCTATAACTTTAACAAATTGAGAAATCGAGAATATTATTATTATTATTATTATTATTATTATTATTATTATTATTATTATTATTATTATTATTATTATTACTCTTATTAATGTATTATTAGTTTTTAAGTAGTATTTGTAGTTAAATGTTAAAAAATTAAAGAAATTTTTAAAAAATTAAACTAAATTTCGTAAATTATTACTAATATATATATATATATATATATATATATATATATATATATATATATATATATATATATATATATATATATATATATATATATATATATATATATATATATATATATATATATATATACATATATAACAGTTAATAGAGCACCTTTTTCTAAATTTGTAACTTTATAATTGCAAAAATATCAAAACAAACTTGAACTTCTTAAAGAAATGTAATACCAACAGTTTCGTGTGTAGTCCTTCAACCAGTTCTCAAGGTTAAAACAATAGAATGAGTAATATAACAAAGATTAAAATAGAAAAAATGGTAATAAAAGTTATTATTACTATTAATTATTATTATTATTATTATTTTCATTATTATTATTATTATTATTATTATTATTATTATTATTATTATTATTATTATTATTATTATTATTATTATTATTATTATTATTATTATTATTATTATTATTATTATAAATGTGACTCTAACTGAAACTCTAGACATTATTTTTAATTTCTAATTCTGAAGTGCAAGGATCTTCAATGTTTCAGTCAGACTTGGTTTTGAAGAATAATTGCATGTAGTTACTAAAGATATAATGTTTTTATTCTGATAGAAAAAATTACCAAAAAAATTGTTGGAGTTTTATTTGGGTAGTCCACTGAGCCCTACACTTTGCAGTATATTTGGATGTTAATTTTAATATTTCTGTCTTCATAGTTGCCCTATTGAATTTCGACCAGCCTTCTATCGAGGTATATATTTTACTGTTTAGATCTTAAGAACACGTTTCTGCATTTCTTTGCCTTCAAGCATCTTAGCATCATATTGAAGAAACTAATTCGCTGGCATTTTTTACTTTAACATATATAATAAAAAAAATACATCAATTTCCAGACCAGTGTTAATAGTAAGACAATATTTACCAGATTAACCCCGAAATAGGATGTTTTCATCACTGATATTAATAAAGTTAATTTGGTGAAAACGTTATTTGATAGAGCAAATAAGATTTATTCGTCTTATATTAATCTATCAAATAAATCGATCTTCCTAAATTACATTTTCTAAAAAATGGATTCCCATTTTTCTTATTGAAAATGTTTTTAGAAAACTGTTCTCTTTAAAATTTCAGCATTGTTTTCCTGCCAAATTCATTGTATCTAAGAAACTTTTTATTCTTAAAGTTGCCATTGTTTGGGGGAGAATGAGTTACTAAATTGAACGGAAAATTAACAAAAATTAAAAATGAATTACTCTCAATTTAATATTAAATTAGTTTTTTAAAATAATAGCAAAATTAGCAAGTTCTTCAATGTAAAAGAAAGACTTCCAAAACCTTTAGGCTCATTAGAGATATATAAATATAATTGCAGTGGCTTTTATGCTGTCTACATTGAGAAAACTACTCTAAGTCTCCGAACTCGCACCACTGAGCAAAAAGGTGTTTACTTCAGAACTTTGGACCAGTGGCATCATCCCATCTAATCAATTATTAACACTCATTCTTTTCAATTTTCACCCAAGACAAGATACAAATTATATAATTTTAGAATTTGAGAATGAGCCAGACCTCGTTTTGCTAGAATCTTTATATATTTAGCATCACAAATCAAAATTAAATGAAAATTTGTATTCTGATAATTTTATAACTTGGAAGTAAGATTTCAACATGTAAAATAACTATTCTCTATATGCTAAATTTTCAATATTTATTTATTTATTTTTCATTGAAGTAATTTTAAAATATTTTCTTTAATTATAATTTTGTTATTCTATAATCATTGTGATATTGTTCGTTTTATTGTAAGTCTTGAGAAAGGGTTGAAGGAGTATCCA
>SEYY01019443.1:282500-290000 GCA_009176605.1 Armadillidium nasatum
TATATATATATATATATATATATATATATATATATATATATATATATATATATATATATATATCTACGATTGCAGCAGTTAAATCTAGAATAAACACATCATGCTGACGTTATGCCCAGGAAAATCTTTCCTGGCAAAAATACCATTTTTTCAATATATATATATATATATATATATATATATATATATATATATATATATATATATATATATATATATATTATATATATATACATAATCTTCGGAAATAATAAAAGCAGACAGTTAGACAATCAAAGTTTTAACAGATACGTTTGAGATAAAGCGAAGTGGAATATATAGCGAGCAAGTCAAGAAAATGAAAAGAAGAAAAAGACATATAAATATAAAAAGAAAAAAAGGAGAATCAGAAACATTTGGAACTTCCATTTAAAAAAAAAAAAAAAAAGAGAAAAGATGTGTGTATATGTTATTACGAGTGTGTGTATATGTGTTGTTGTTATGGAGGTAGTGGGGTTGGGAGGTGAAATAGAGAGCTGGGGTTTTAAATAGGAATAGAGGGTTTTCTTGGGGGATGTTTGAGAGAAGCAAAAAGAAAAAGAAAAGAAAAAAAAGAAAAAGAAAAAAAATCTTGAAACGAGAAGGCCATTCTGAGAGTGAGTTTTCCATTCCTCCGCTGCCAAATTTCCTCCTTCACTTCCCTTTCACGGATGAAACTTGGAAGATTATGGATGCCATAAACGAAAGATGAAAGAAACGCGCAAAGAAAAAAATCGTTCGGGATAAAAAATGAAAAAAGTATTGGGAGAGAAAAAAAAAAATTGTCGGTTTTTACCAATGAGAAAAAGTTTTTTTTTCTATATAAATATATATGTATATATATACATACACAAATGGAAAACCTTACATACGGTGATAAGAATAAAAACACACATGGTTACTCACTAATGCTCACATATAAATTTATTTACATAAATGCGCACACACACACACATACATACATATATATATATATATATATATATATATATATATATATATATATATATATATATATATATATATATATATATATATATATATATATATATATATATATATATATATATATATATATATATATAATATATATATATATATATATATATATATATATATATATATATATATATATATATATATATATATATATATATATATATATATATATATATATATATATATATATATATATATATATATATATATATATATATATATATATATATATATATATATATATATATATATATATATATATATATATATATATATATATATATATATATATATATATATATATATATATATATATATATATATATATATATATATATATATATATATATATATATATATATATATATATATATATATATATATATATATATATATATATATATATATATATATATATATAATATTATATATATATAATTATTATATATATATATATATATATATATATATATATATATATATATATATATATATTATATATATATATAAATATATATATATATATATATATATATATATATATATATATATAATATTATATATATATATATATATATATATATAATATATATATATATATATATATATATATATATAATATATATATATATATATATATATATATATATATATATATATATATATATATATGTACTTACTTTGTAAATAAGTCATAATATAAAGAAAGAAATGGACTTTTTTCATGCAGTCCAAACTGGCATATGAATAAAAATTGTTGGAAAGACTTTTGGCATTTCCATAGAGTTAACATTTGCATAAAATAAACATGAAGTTCTCTATTCTTTTTTTTTTTTTTTTAATTTATTTTGCTTCTTTTTTCTTTTTTTTTTTTTTTTTTTGTTTTTTTTTTTTTTTTTTTTTTTTAAAAATTTTTCCTTTTTGTTTTTTTTTTTTTTTTGTTTTTTTTTTTTTTGTGTGTGAATATTAAATTTTATCATTATTATTATTATGAATATAAGAATATTCAAATTTGTAATTAAATATGTATATATAAAATATATATATATATATATATAATATATATATATATATATATATATATATATATATATATATATATATATATATATATATATATATATATATATATATATATATATATATATATATATATATATATATATATATATATATATATATATGTGTGTGTGTGTGTGTGTGTGTGTTTGAGTGAATAGAATTATATAAACTTAATTAATTTAATTAACTTACTTTACGAAACAGATGTATGTAATTGTAAAATGTAAATAAAATAAAAGCAAGAAAATTAATATATAAATAAAATAAAAAAATAAATTTATAAAAATTACACTACAAAAATTTGCTTAATAATAATAATAATAATGACAATAATAATAATAATAATAATAATAATAATAATAATAATAATAATAATAATAATAATAATAATAATGATAATAATAATAATAATAATAAAAGTAAAACATTTCAGTTAAGCTTTTAGCTTATTTACTATCTCTAACCTATTCTTGGATAAATTTTAATGGGCGTCACCCTGCATGTAGGTGGAAATAATGAAAGTGAGTGTAGAAACAAATATTATTTTTGTTAATATTTTTTTTTTCCTTTACAAATATAACTAATCAATATTCATCAATAAAAACATGTTCAGTTAATGTTGAGGTGAATATTGAATAGAAACAAAAGATTTCCTAATTATATATATATATATATATATATATATATATATATATATATATATATATATATATATATATATATATATATATATATATATATATATATATATATATATATATATATATATATATATATATATATATATATGTATATATATATATATATATTATATATATATATATATATATTATATATATAATATATATATATATATATATATATATATATATATATATATATATATATATAGGGATGGAGCGATAACCAAAATTTTTACCGATACCGATATATATATATATATATATATATACATATATCGGAAAAATATGCCGATATATATACCGATACCGATACCCAAAAATATGCCGATATATATACCGATACCTATATATACTCGATACCGATACCGATATTCGGAAAAATATGCCGATACTTGCCGATACCGATACCGATATATATATATATAATATATATATATATATATATATATATATATATATATATATATATATATATATATATATATATATATATATATATATATATATATATATATATATATATATATATATATATATATATATATATATATATATATATATATATATATATATTATATATATATATATATATATATATATATATATATATATATATATATATATATATATATATATATATATATATATATATATATATATATATATATATATATATATATATATATATATATATATATATATATATATATTATAATATAGGGATAGCTATTTATTTTAAAAGTACTTATTCTTTATTCTTTAAAAGCCAAATCTTGTAATTGAACATAAATATATATATATATACAAATATATATATATTTTATATATATATATATATATATATATATATATATATATATATATTATATATATATATATATATATATATATATATATATATATATATATATATATATATATATATATATATATATATATATATATATATATATATATATATATATATATATATATATATATATATATATATATATATATATATATATATATATATATATATATATATATATATATATATATATATATATATATATATATATATATATATATATATATATATATATATATATATATATATATATATATATATATATATATATATATATATATATATATATATATATATATATATATATATATATATATATATATATATACGTGTGTGTGTATGTGTGTGTGTGATTTTGAGATTAAAATATGAAAGATCTCAGAGACTAATCATTTTTTACATGACTTCAATATACATTGTACATTTATACTACAATATCAAAGAGTGTTTAATTAGTTTTATTAAAATAAACTTTTATTCATTCATTCATGATTATTTTTCCCTTTTTTTTTTTTTTTTTTTTTTTTGAAAATTTAAAGTAAATAATGGTACTGAAAATTATTGTAATTTGCACTGAAAAAATTAAAGTTAATATTAAATTGGTTGTTATAAAATAGATTATTATGAGTTGTAATCTCAAATTGATATGAAGAAAATGTTTTCACGTGTAAAATTGAGTTACAGAAAAAATTTTACAATTGATTTCAATCTGGGAAAAAGGAAAAAAATAATCATTTAAAAAAAACTAAATCTCCATAAGTGTTTCTTCCAATAATATTATATATATTATATATATATATATATATATATATATATATATATATATATATATATATATATATATATATATATATATATATTCGTCCGTCTCAGGTGTCCAATAGGTAAAATATATCTTCTAACCGTATAGGAAAGCACACTATTCAATCATTTCCTTTACACAGCTGTATTTGGAACATAACATACCTTCATTTGAAAATGTCTTCCATTATTATGAGCATTTAGAAATATTTGTATATATATATTTATATATATATATATATATATATATATATATATATATATATATATATATATATATATATATATATATATATATATATATATATATATATATATATATATATATATATATATATATATATATATATATATATATATATATATATATATATATATATATATATATATATTATATATATATATATATATATATATATATATATATATACATATATTATATATATATATATATATATATATATATATATATATATATATATATATATATATATATATATATATATATATATATATATATATATATATATATATATATATATATATATATATATATATATATATATATATATATATATATATATATATATATATATATATATATATATATATATATATATATATATATATATATATATATATATATATATATATATATATATATATATATATATATATATATATATATATATATATATATATATATATATATATATATATATATATATATATATATATATTATATATATATATATAATATATATATATATATATATATATATATATATATATATATATATATATATATATATATATATATATATATATATATATATATATATATATATATATATATATATATATATATATATATATATATATATATATATATATATATATATATATATATATATATATATATATATATATATATATATATATATATATATATATATATATATATATATATATATATATATATATATATATATATATAATATATATATATATATATATATATATATATATATATATATATATATATATATATATATATATATGAGATATACTTCATTTTAAAAGCCAGCAATGTTTGCATACTCTGAGCATGAATTCATTCGTTGAAAGCATTTAATCAACACACAGAGACACGAAAGCAAAATTGCTGCAAAATAAACATTTAATTTTCCCCGTATGTTTTGTTATGTTTTTAGCTTTAATTGAAGATTTTATAAAAGCCTAAAGTCTTCTATGTATACAGCAATTCAGCGTGTTTGTCTGTTTTATAGCGTATATTTTTAATGTATATATATATATATATATATATATATATATATATATATATATATATATATATATATATATATATATATATATATATATATATATATATATATATATATATATATATATATATATATATATATATATATATATATATATATATATATATATATATATATATATATATATATATATATATATATATATATATATATATATATATATATATATATATATATATATATATATATATATATATATATATATATAATATATATATATATATATATATATATATATATATATATATATATATATATATATATATATATATATATATATATATATATATATATATATATATATATATATATATATATATATATATATATATATATATATATATATATATATATATATATATATATATATATATATATATATATATATATATATATATATATATATATATATATATATATATATATATATATATATATATATATATATATATATATATATATATATATATATATATATATATATATATATATATATATATATTCTTTTCCAGATTATCTTCATTAAAGTGCATGAATATACATAGTGAAAAGAAGATTCCAAATTCCTCATAGTGATTAAATCATTTTGAAATAGTGAAATAGTTTTAAATGCAAATTCCTTCGCTATTTAAATTAATTGAAATGTATTTCGATTTAGAAGAAAAAAAAAATCGAAAAGTTTCCTTTAAATTTTAAAATTTCATTACTATAAAGATCCTCAAAATTTTTAATTTTTTAAATAAATTAAAATTTTCGTTCTAAAATGAAAGTGAAGAAAGATTTTCAAAAGATATAAAATTAAATAAAATATTTTTAAATAAAGGATTTTAATGCACTTTGAGTTTATTTCATCCTGAGTTTCCCATTTTCAATGTCCATCAAGGACCCTCCCTATCCCCCATTACCTCCAGTAGGGGATAAATGAGCAAATAAGATCCCCAAACCCCCACACCTCTTTCATACACCTCTTCCTGCTCTCCCTCCCAATCGACGGATCAGGCGCACCGACAAGGATTTAAACAGGGAGGAACGATATAAATTATGTCGACAAGAAATACTTTGATTATTGTATCTGTAAGGGTGAAAATTAATAAATCTTCCACAATTAACAAACCAATTGATTTTCTTTCGCAAAAGGTTAAAAGTATAGACTGTTTAGGAAGCGTCATCGCGCATCTATCCCTTACCAACGATTTCTTCATCCTGGAGATGAGCGACCAATAGGAAAGCTGCAAGAAGCGCACCTCATTATCGTTTGTTGGCCCGCGTTCATTCAAAATCCATGATGTAAGATTTGGATTTCAGGGAAGGAAGGATAAGGCTTGTCTACTTCAACGAAAATTATGACTATCTTTCTTTTGTCAATAACCTAAAATATAGAGATTGAACATGCCTTTTAATTAGGCTTATTTAAAACTTTTTTTTTCAACAAGTTTGTAAATAACGTAATGTTGGAAAGAAAAGACCAAAGAAATGAAAAAATATAGAAGAAAATGAAAAATGTATATATATAATTCATTCTCATATAATATATATATATATATATATATATATATATATATATATATATATATATATATATATATATATATATATATATATATATATATATATATATATATATATATATATATTACTTTAATTTGTAGCGATAAATTGTTGATTTATTAAATTAAATAATTAACCAGAAAGTGAAAACCTCAATCCAAATAAATTAGGAATAATTTATGAAGAAATTTAA
>SEYY01019443.1:302500-305000 GCA_009176605.1 Armadillidium nasatum
ATATATATATATATATATATATATATATATATATATATATATATATATATATATATATATATATATATATATATATCATAAAGTTTCCTAAAACCTCTAAAGGAATCTCTCTGTGAGTTTAAATCTTTCCTATATGCACAAATTGGATTATAGACATAATTTAGATTTATCTGTTCAGTAAACTCTGAATAATTTAGTCTCTCTTCCCTGACTCAGCTTTGAATTTAATTTGGTTAATGATGTCTCATTCTTATTCATACCAGCAATTGAAGACATTTCAGTTGTTCCTATCATGCAAATTATTCATTTTCTATTGAATATTTCGACCCATATCTAATTCTGTTCTTCCATTTCTTCTCTTTAGCAAATCAGTGACTCGATTTTTTTTTTTTTTTTTTTCACAGAAGATAATCTTCCTCCTTTTTTTTTCCCCAGAAGATAATCTTCATCCTTTTTTTTTTTTTTTTTAATGTTTTAATAATATTGTTTATTTCTTTTATTAAGGCATTTATTTCATAGTTGTTCTTTATTATTAAATATAATTTTTTTTTTTAAAGATTATATGTATGTATGTATGTATGTATGTATGTATGTATGTATGTATATAGAGTTCTGCGCCTGAGCGGTGGTGATGTGCAAAAAAAAAAAAAAATTATGTATATTATATTTATATTATTATATTATGAATGTTTCAGTTGTTTTTTTCCGTTTCTAGTTATGGTTTTCTTAACCTATTTTTATATAATAAATTTCTGTGACAAAAAATATTTCTGCTCGTACAGTATATACTATCGTACTATTATTTTTCATTCTTTTCCTTAAATATTTATCTTTCTATATTATCATTATTATAGTATCCGTTATATATTATTCAATGCACGCAAAAAAAAATTTCTCTTAATCTTTACACACAAACACATAAACACACACACACACACACACACACATACACACACAAAGCACCCACGTTTCCACATTTAATCATTGCAAACCTGAATATTTGTCTCTCAGTAAACCTTTGTTTGTATGTTTCCTTACTTTTAAATCCTTCATTTTCTTCTTTTATAACTTACATTCTCAAGTCTCTCATTCACGTTCCACTTCTCTCGGATTGAACAGCTCTGCCTTCCTTTTCAAGCTCTCATTAAGGGGCTCAATTTGTGCTGCAATGAGCCTTTTCTTGTCTGGTTTAAGCATTTAATATTTGCATGTATATATATATATATATATATATATATATATATATATATATATATATATATATATATATATATATATATATATATATATATATATATATATATATATATATATATATATATATATATATATATATATATATATATATATATATATATATATATATATATATATATATATATATATATATATATATATATATATATATATATATATATATATATATATATATATATATATATATTATATATATATATATATATATATATATATATATATATATATATATATATATATATATATATATATATATATATATATATATATATATATATATATATATATATATATATATATATATATATATGTTGGATAATCTTCAAAAGTTTTATATATCATAGACGAAAATATTTAATCCTATTTCTTATTTTTATGATAAACAATTTTTTTTTCCCTTTTCCTTTCTTTTATTTTTTCCCTGAAAAGTAAAATGTTGAAAGAAATATTTTTTCCTTTTTCAAATATGAGTCTTTTGCCTATAAGCTTAAGAAACGCCTAATCAGGGCATCCGTAACTGTGAAAAAGAAAAGCGGAGCGATCTCAAATGCCTTACATTTTTTTCCTTCTTCTTCTCGAGTCGCAATCCAAAAGGAAAAGGAAAAAACGGGGGAAACGGAAGAGAAACGGAGTAAAGAGAGTCGCTCTGGAGCGAAAGAGGTGCTTTCCCGTCTTTTCCATTGCTGAAAAGTGGAGGTAAAACGGCATCCTTAGACGGGCAAATGAGACGAAGCTTTTTGTTGCAGCGGACAGCTCTCCAGCATTGCCAATTTAAGTCTAGATGGCAGGGTTTAACTTATACTTTCTGAAATGAAATATCGTAAAGAAAATGGAAGGATGGAAAATAGGCGAAGCTTGAAATTTTTTCAGCTTTGCCGCAGTAATTACTCCCCCTTTTTTCTTTCAGTAATTTGTCTTCATAAAATTTTAAAGAAGTTGGCGCGGAAAATGTGTTAAATTTTTCTCTATATTTGAAAATAAAAAAAGATAATACTACTCTTATTACTAATATCTTCCTTCCTTTATTCGTCTTATTTTCTCATTTGCTCTAAATTCCCCAAGCTTATATATATATATATATATATATATATATATATATATATATATATATATATATATATATATATATATATATATATATATATATATATATATATATATATGTTTGCGAGTATGTGTATGCGTATGCATGTGTGTGTGTATGAGTGTGTGAATATATAAAATAGGGAGAGAGAAATAGTCA
>SEYY01019443.1:342500-357500 GCA_009176605.1 Armadillidium nasatum
AGTATCTATAAATACTTTAGAGATGATGCAATTTACAAAATATTAAATAAAATAAGTTTTAGTAACAAATGCTTAGGCTTTAAAAAAATTTTAAGTTTTGACATCAATTCCTAAGTATCATTCTTGTTTTTTTTTATTATTTTGATTTAAATGAGGAACAACATTCATATTATTGAGCAATTACTCTATATTGCTTCAATTATATTAAATTAATAATTTAAAATTCAATAGGAAGAATAAAAATATCTACGAAAACAATAGAGAAAAATATTTCTTTGTTTTAATTGCTAATCTTTGATTAAACTTCAAAAAAAATCAATTAATTCTGAACCTAAATTGTGTAATTAATAATAGGTACGCAAATGCAAAATTAAAATGCAAGTTTTTCTTACAAGCATTGAAGTTCATCTAAAACTATTATTCAGAGTAGATAATTATACATAATTTCAGGCTTTATTCTTTTAATATTTTGAATATCTAAAAGTGATCTTTGTAATAACTGAATATATACATAGACAATTACTTAAAAATATGCAAAACTATAATATTTTTACCACATATAATATAATATACAAACAGTATCTCCATTTTGTAAATTAGAATTATTACAATTATTAGTGTAAGAATTTAAAAGCCTATAAATATGTTAGCAATTATACATAGAACTATTTATAAAATATTTTCATCTATGATTTGAATTAAGTATACAGATTGTATATTTTTATTTCTTCAAGAATTTAAAGGTCTATAAGTGTGCTAACAGTTATAGATAAAGAAATTCATGAAATAAAGAAAGATATTCATTAAATATTTCATAAATTTATTGGTATTTGTTTGGCAATTTATATTATCTTAAATATTTCATGTTAAAATAGTAACAGTTATTGATACAAATTCGTCGAACATTTTCATCATGAATTTGCATTAGAAATGCAATTTAAATCTTTTTGCATTATTTGTATTATTTAAAAAATTTAAATTTATTATTATTACTAAATTTATTTAATAATAATAATAATAATAATAATAATAATAATAATAATAATAATAATAATAATAATAATAATAATAATAATAATAATAATAAATAATAATAATAATAATAATAATAATAATAATAATAATAATAATAATAATAATAATAATAATAATAATAATAATAATAATAATAATAATAATAATAATAATAATAATAACAATTTGAATAGAATTTTAAATACTACTTTCATCCCAGTTTTGCATTAATTCAGAAATTTATATATTTTTAAATTTTTTGAATAATTAAAGTAAATAAATTAATCAAATTTAATATAAATTAAAATATAAACTTTCAGGATGTTCAGGAACTGATTGATATTTACCTATATGAGAAAAAACGTTCTTATGCACTGCAAAACATGTCCCGAAGTATGAAACAAATTTTCAGCACCGAAAAGGCAAGATACTTATTTTCTTATACGAAAATTTTCGAAAAAAATCGTTGGGACATTTTTGTCACGTTTGCATTATGAAACTTTGCTCAAATTCTTGTTATCATATTTTTGTCACTTTTCATCAGAACATTTTTGTTACCTTTTCGTTAGGACATTTTTGTAACCTTTTCGTTAGGACATTTAGTCAGCTTTAATTTAAGACATTTTTGCTTTTTTTTTTTTTTTTTTTTTTTTTTTTTTTTTTTAAGATTTTAACACCACTCATGGGTAGAGGACTTTCCGAGGAGGGGACATATTTATAGAATAAAAACAAGCCCACCCAATCCCAAGCCTAACGTCGGTCCCTCGGGTGAGATCAGACAGAAGATTTAAAGAGAGATGGATTAAATGCAGCAGGAAAAACAGAAGAAAGTAAAGAGTTCTCCCTTTTTTCACTGAAATTAAAAATCATTCTTTATACTTCAATAAGTTTCAGTATATTAAAATAATGAAAAATGAAACAAGGTAGTAATGAAAAAATGAAATATAAGATATTATAATATATATATATATATATATATATATATATATATATATATATATATATATATATATATATAATATATATATATATATATATATATATATATATATATAATATATATATTATATATATATATATATATATATATATATATATATATATATATATATATATATATATATATATATATATATATATATATATATATATATATATATATATATATATATATATATATATAATATATATATATATATATATATATATATATATATATATATATATATATATATATATATATATATATTATATATATATATATATATATATATATATATATATATATATATATATATATATATATATATATATATATATATATATATATATATTATATATATATATATATATATATATATATATATATATATATATATATATATATATATATATATATATATATATATATATATATATATATATATATATATATAATATATATATATATATATATATATATATATATATATATAGTACGAAATATTAACTAGGTATTAAAACAGATGAAATAAAGTAATAAATAATAAAATAGACAAAATAAATAATAAAATAATTTAATAATTAATAAATGAAAAATTAAAATAATAAAATAAGAACAATTACATACCAATTACAATTTTTCATAGTTAATATATTTTTATTATTATAAAATAAAAATAACACTAAATTAAAAATAATTTTAATTTTATATTAAAAAAGAAAAAAAAAGAAAAAATTTCTAAAAAAATTTCTTCAAAAGATCCAAAAAATATATTTAAAAATAATAAATAAGAAAAGGGAGAAAATAATTACTATAGTTTATTTAAAAAAAATAATTCTTGTAAATATTATAATAACATTTTATTAATTAAAAAATTAATGGTAAAAATTAATGATAATAATAATAATAATAATAAATATAGTATATTAATAATAATATAATAATAATAATAAAAATATAATAATAATAATAATAATAATAATAATAATAATAATAATAATAATAATAATAATAATAATAATAATTATAATAATAATAATATTATAAAATAATAATAATATAATAATAATAATATTATAATATAATATATATTAATATATAATATATATATATTAATATATATATATATATATATATATATATATATATATATATATATATATATATATTATATATTATATATATATATATATATATATATATATATATATATATATATATATATATTTTTCTTCACTCAGAAAAAATTAATTATATAAATTACTTAGTAAATAAATAAATACAAAAGAGCCCAATTTTTAATATTACATATTGTGGTATAATAATTTTAAAAATTTCTGATTTTGACAATTTGAAAATAACACTAATCATTAAAAATATTTTTAGTAAAATTTGCGAAAAATGACCCTTCTTTTGGAACTAGAGAGATATAGCTAATAAACATTTAATAACTAAATATTTGAACATTACTAATACTAATATTACTACCGCAGGCACTATTAGTACTTTTAAAAATAATAATATTATTAATAGTAATAATATTATTGCAATAATGAAAAAAATAAAATTCATAATAATAGTAACAATAATTAATAATCATATTAAATTATCATTATTATTATTATTATTATTATTATTATTATTATTATTATTATTATTATTATTAATTATTATCATTAATTATTATTAATTATTATTTTTATATAATTATTATATTAATATTTGGAATATTATGTATATATTATTATATATTATTATTATTATTATTATTATTATTATTATTATTATTATTATTATTATTATTATTATTATTTTCATAATTATAAATAAGTATGAATTTAATTTTGCGTTGTTCGAAAATACATTGCTTGATTTTAAATTCTGAAAATTAATAGTTAATATAATTAAGCAATATAATTAAATTAATAGTTAAAAGGGGATATTTTATAATGAAAATTAAAGTAAATAAAAATAAGAAAAATAATATTAAAAATTATAAATAAAATTGATAGAAAAAGAAAATGAATAAATGAAAAACGGTGAAAAATTTTCAAATTTAAAATAAAAAGTTTGCCTAATATACCTAATAAATAAATAAATAAGTATATAAATGTAAAATTAATTTATTATTAAATTAAAAATAAATAAATAAATAATCAAAGATTACGAAAATAAAGAAAAAAAAACAAAAATTACATTAAAAAAGGAAAAACAATTTTTTTAAAATATTTATTTAAATAGAAATTATTAATATTAAGCAAATAAATAAATGGATAAACAAACAGATAAAGAAAATAAAACAAAGAATATTGAAATAATAATAAAAATATTAAAACTAATTTTTATAATTAAATAAAAACTAATTAATTAATAAAAAATAAAATAAACACAACAGATTAAAAACTAAAATAAACATATTAAAATAACATTAAAAATACTAAAACTATTTTTTTTTTATAATTAAACAGAAATATAATAAAAAATAAAATAAACAAAAGAGATTAAGAAAATAAAATAAAAAATATTAAAATTAACAATAAAAATACTAAAACTATTTTTTATAATTAAATAGAAACATAATAATTAATTAATAAAAATTAAAATAAACAAACATAAAAAAAATAAATAAAAAATATTAAAATTACACTAAAAAAACTGAAACTATTTTTTTGATTTAAATATATTTAAAAGGAGAAAAAAAATAATCAATTAATAAAAAATAAAATGAACAAAGGTTAAGAAAATAAATAAAAAAAATATTAAAATTACAATAAAATTACTAAAAAAGAAAATAATAATTAATGAATAAAAATATTAAAATTACGTCACAAAATACTAAAATTATTATTTTCAAATATATATTTAAATATAAACAAAATTTATATATATATATATTTTAAATATAGAAATAGAGAATTAAAAATTGAAAAAAAATATCAAAATTACAATAAAAATACTAGAATTATTATTTAATTATTATTTGAAATATTTATTAATTAATTAATAAAAAAATAAACAAACAAAGATTTAAAAAATAAAATAAAAAAATATTAATTACAATAAAAATATTAGCACAATTATTTTGAAATATTTAATAATTAATTAATAAAAAAAATAAAATAAACAAACAGATAAGATTAAAAAATTAAAAAATAAAATAAAAATATTAACATGACAATAAAAATACTAACACTATTATTTTGAAATTTATATTTAAATATTAAAGTTATGTCTCAATTATCTTGCACAAAATACAAATAAATCTTACTAATAATAATTAAAATGCAATCAATGTTACAATACGTCCCAAAATATTAACAATAAATTAAATGAAAAAAGCCATTAAAATTTTTAAAAAGGAAAAATATTACTGTTAGCACGAGAATAATAATAATAATAATAATAATAATAATAATAATAATAATAATAATAATAATAATAATAATAATAATAATAATAATAATAATAATAATAATAATAATAATAATAATAATAATAATAATAATAATAATAATAATAATAATAATAAGGATAATAATCAGGATAATAATAATAATAATTAATAATAATAAAAATAATGATAATAATAATAAAAATAATAAAAATAATAATAAAATAATAATAATAATAATAATAATAATAATAATAATAATAATAATAATAATATAATAATAATAATAAGGATAAGATAAGGATAATATATATATATATATATATATATATATATATATATATATATATATATATATATATATATATATATATATATATATATATATATATATATATATATATATATATATATATATATATATATATATATATATATATATATATATATATATATATATATATATATATATATATATATATATATATATATATATATATATAGAACGCTGTACAATGCTATTCGGACTCGCTGCAAGCAAGAAATCAAAATGGCGGAACTCTTCTCAGAAAATTCTCGATTAGTTTTTTTTTTAAGACACTTAAAAGCTGAAATATTTTTACTAATATTATTATTTATAGAAAGTGTACAAGAAAAATTAATAATTATTATAATAATAGACAATATTTACTTTTAAATTGTTTATATATATATATATATATATATATATATATATATATATATATATATATATATATATATATATATATATATATATATATATATATATATATATATATATATATATATATATATATTTTTTTTTTTTTTTTTTACAGGATTTTTTTATATTATATATTATATATATATATATATATATATATATATATATATATATATTATATATATATATATATATATATATATATATATATATATATATATATATATTATATATATATATATATATATATATATATATATATATATATATATGCTTTAAATAAATTAAAGATTTTTGTTATATATAAATAGATTTCATACGCAAGCGGGCTGGTGTCCGCCATCGATCTATCCAAACGAAACGGAATGTTTGAATGAATAGAAACCTCCCTTCATAATCCCAAGAATCAATTCTGATTCATAGTACTTATAAGTCTCAAAGGTAAGAAACTTGATTAGTCTTAAGCTTAAGTCTGGCCTGTCAGGTCATGAAGGTAATTTGTTTATTGGTCATAGTGAAAAAAAGATATATATATATTTCTGCCCAAAGGTTTCCTATACGTCGCTTCTTTGCGGGATATTCGCGTCGCTTATAAAGCCTAATTCCAATTCAAAATATTATATAATCATAATTATTGAAAGAAGCTTCGCTGATTTTATGTATATAAGCATCGCCATAAATAATATTTGTTTCATTCAATAATGGACTTCAAGCTAAAATGAAATCGTTTGCATAAATATGTGGTCGTTGATTTAAAAAAAAAAAAAAAAAAATTGTTGACATGAAGTCTTCTACGTATTCTCTCGCGCTATGAATATTAATGCGGTATTCTGTGTGTTCGTGTATACGTCTATGTATATATATAAAATAAATTTACATAAGGTTGAATATTTTTAAGCATATATGTATATAAACTTGTTTTATATTTGAATTCGGTTTATAAAAAAAATACTTACCTTTAAGCATTAATGCGAGATCTCGAAGTTGTATTGATTTTTCTTTCTAGTATCTGTTTATTTTACATATTGTATACACTCGATTATAGATTGTAGCGCTATTTACAGGCAGATGGTTTACGAAATAAGTTTAAAAATATGCTAACACAGAGAACAAATATTTACTTGAGAGATACACGATGCACGGCACATCATTTGTATGCATAGGAAAGCGATAGATCTTAAAATGTAAATCTTTTGCCGATATTTTGGCGAAATATTTTTTTTTTCCTCAAAAGAAATAGAAATTATGCATGTGTTTTAAAAAAATAGGAATTTATTCATAGTTTATCATTTTAAAGCACGGGAAATAGAACCAGCTTACATGGGAGCTCTTGCCTCACTGAATTTACTTCTAGCAATTTTATACCAGGGCACCCATTTCTTCGTGTTTACGATACCACTGCAGGCTCTTTAAAGCTTTTACCCCCTGGCCGTCACTGGCTAACTGCACATTAATTTATGGAGTTCGGAGCTACCGAGGAAAATTAAAAAAATAAATTTACTCTACTATTCCTGCGTATTTCTGAGATCAAAATCTGCTTCAGGAGAAAGATATAAGCTGAGCCAAGGGACACCTTTCCTCCTGAAGGTTTGCGAAGCGTTTGATCTGATGGTGTGTGCGCCTATAGTAGGTTTAACGATCGGCGATGAGTCGTTGAGCGAGCTGAGGCTACGCGCTGTTTGGAGCCGCAAACCCTGGCTTCCCGCAACGTCCCTCACCATTGGGCCACGGCCTCTTACGCTAGGTCATCTGCCCTGCGAGGTCACGATGGGGGCAATGAGGGGATTGTTTGGTGATGAAAGTGGTGATAGTATTTGCAAAGTTAAACTCATATAAGAGCAAAAACTTCCGGGGATCTTGTCTCTTTAAACTTGGCCACGATACTGATTCAAGAAAAGGAATTATAACGAACTATCACGCATCCTCATATCTCTGTTCCTATGTGACTTGCCTCTGATAAGGGAGAATTTCTCCCCCCAAAAAGCTTACGACCTGGATACAGCAAATGCTAATCATTGGGACGTTATGAAATTTAGTTATAAAATTTTATATATTTTTTTACTTCTTTCGCGTCTGCATATTTTCAGATTTTATTGTCCAGATTAAAGAGCGAATGTTAGAGTAATGTTAAGGTCGTAAATGTGCTCTCTAATGTCCTTACATAAGAGATTACTTAACATTTTTTAGAAGGAAAAAAATCTTTTCTTTAAAATTTTTTTTTAATGAAATTATCAAAGATATTTTTCTTTTATTTTTTAAATATTAAAGATTTAATTAAATTATATATTTAATTAAATGGTTTTTAAATAAATTTTCGCATATTATGAAAATTATATATATATATATATATATATATATATATATATATATATATATATATATATATATATATATATATATATATATATATATATATATATATATATATATATATATATATAAGGAACTTCTACTGTTATTAAAACTCTTAAAGTGATAATTAAGAAACACCATTATTTTAACTACTTTTCCTTTTAGATACTAAACGCCTTGTATAGACCCCCCCCAAAAAAAAAAAAAAAAAAAAAAAAAAAAAAAAAAAAATTAGTTTTTAGATAAACTTTGAAATGACGCCTTATTTTGCTCTGTGGACATGCTGGTCACGATGTGTGTGAATGTCTTGCTCTTAAGGCTGGGGAAACAAGTTTCATAAGGACGTCCATAAACGCCTTTTGCGAGAGAGCTCCTTCAACAACCTTGTTGCCGGTGAAAAGCTATTCTCACAGAACGAATATTACAAGGCTTTGTGATATATAGACGAAAATAGGGACATTACTTGACTTAGTTGAAGGAAAGAGAAAAGGAAAGGAGAAGGAAAATTAAGGATTATATATATATAATATATATATATATATATATATATATATATATATATATATATATATATATATATATATATATATATATATATATATATATATATATATATATATATATATATATATATATATATATATATACCATCAAATTGGTGCCTTTAAAACCAGTATGCTTAATTAAATTTTTAAATTGAAGGATTTTATTCTAATCTAAAATCCCTCAGAAATGATATTATTATTATTATTATTAAAAATTTTAAATTAAAAAAAAAAATTAAGATTCTATATTATTATTAGCTGACAGAGAGCCAAATGAATGAAATTTTTGTATTAAATTAACTACAAGAAGGAAAAATATTTTTTAAGTTTTAAAAAATATGTGCACAAAAAAAACGTATGCCCACACAAAAAAAAAATATATATATATATATATATATATATATATAATATATATTATATATATATATATATATATATATATATATATATATATATATATATATATATATATATATATATAATATAATATATATATATATTATATATATATATATATATATATATATATATATATATATATATATATATATATATATATATATATATATATAATATATATATATATATATATATATATATATATATATATATATATATATATATATATATATATATAGTATATATATATATATATATATATATATATATATATTATATAATATATATATATATATATATATATATATATATATATATATATATATATATATATATATATATATATATATATATATATTATATATATATATTATATATATATATATATATATATATATATATATAATATATATATATATTTGAATATACCAATTTAGTGAGCTCATCATTGTTTTCTAAAGGCGTCTCGACACTCATTACAACTTTGGTGTCTTTTCCTACGTTGGAAATGTATTTTGAGACGTGAAAATTGAATTTTCAAAAAGAAAAGAAAATATCGCAGAGTTAAAAGAAGGAATGACAGCTGGGTTGATGGGAGGGGGGGGTGAAGGTAGGGGAGGAGGTAGGGGGTTGGGGAGTTCTAGACGATAGGGAAAGTTCGAAAATAAAATTTGATTTTGTTAAAAAAAAAATATTAAAAAAAAAAAACTCTCACTTTGAGCAAAATGAAAATATATATTGGAAAAGTTTTCTTTAATATTATATATATATATATATATATATATATATATATATATATATATATATATATATATATATATATATATATATATATATATATATATATATACTAATGATAAAAGAAAGGAGGAGAAAATAAATGAAAAATTCACAATAAATAAATTAGATAAAAATGAACTGATTTAGGAAATGAAAATAAACATCTGGAAAAATCAATCAAAATATATATTAAAAATTGCTTTAAAAAAAATAAAGAAAAATGAAAATATTTTTTTGCAATTATGTAAAATAAATAAATAAATAAAATCAAACAACAGATATGTTAGTTTTGTATTGAAAACAAAGAACCAATATAGAATATTGATTTAAGCATTGATTTACACAAGAATTTTAGGTCGTATTTTAATGCAAAATAGAAATACGCAACGATGAATATTTTGATCTCTCTTGTTATGAGTGAAAAAAAATTGCCCTTTAATAATGAAATTTCGATATTAATTACCTATATTAATAATGGTTTCATCGGTATTATGTAACAGAAAAATATTAAAAAATATATAAATAAATGGATAAATAAAAAAATACATAGATAAATAAATAAATAAATATGTAAAAGAATACATTTATATTTTTACCTTTGTTCAATCTTCATCTCGTTTTCCTCTCTTGCTTTCATCCAATCCATGGATTTCGTCTTTGATCTCGGCAAGTCGAAGTTCATCTGGGCCAAAGAGCTCTTTGGCTTTCGAAACTGCTCATTTCTCCTGAATTTTACTCGAAATTCCAGATAAATTTCGCAAAACTCGGAACGAAAAGCAATCTGGAAGGCTGGAAACTGGAAACGCAGACCGGTGGGAACTGTTTCCAAGGGAAAATTTGGCGCTGGGATCTTTTCAACGTTGCGACAAGATTGTTTTTTTTTTCTTCTTCTTCTATTTTTATACGTTTCTTCATTTCTTTGTCCTTTTTTTCTTTTTCTTCCCTTTTCGAACTGAAGATCGACCGATAAAGCCTCTTTCTCTAAATTAGGTCTAGAAAAAAAAAAACTTTGCTCCGTTCTATTTTCGAAGCTTAAAGGCAGTTTTACTTCTTCTTCTTCTTCTTTTTTTTTCCTCCCTTTTATTTATATAAGTTTGGCTCATTTTTATGCTTACGCTCTCCTAAAGGAAATGAAATAGCTGCAGAAAAGGCTTTCCAAATGGAATCTTTCCTTTTCACTTGTTTCCTAAATTAAAATTTGAGAGAATTTCTTCCCATTTTGACTTTCACAAAAATAAATTTTCGAGATTACATCAAAATCTACTTCACACAAGAAATATCACAATATCGACCGATAGCGTATGCATATATATATATATATATATATATAATATATATATATATATATATATATATATATATATATATATATATATATATATATATATATATATATATATATATGAGTGTGTGATGTGTGAATGGTGTGTGTGTGCTTGATCGTCATTTCTTAACAAACCTTTGCTTTTCTAAAAAAATAAATAAATAAATAATAAATAAATAAATAAATAAATAAATAAATGATAAATAAATAAAATTTACAAAAATAAAATACAGACAAGTCAGTAAATAAAATAATATTTTGTAGAAAAATCTTATTTAAAAGTGTTATTAGAATATTACTGAGCTCAAGACCAAATATGAATATTTTGGTCTCAACAGTGGCAAGAAGGTAGAGCGAATGACTCCTATGCTTAAAAACTCTGGTTCAATCTCTCATACGAATCCTAGATAGAAACTACCTAGAAATTACCCCTCCTCGAATAGGGCAATGCCCATAAAATTCGAACTCGAAAAAAATTTGAAAGTACCATTATAATTTTATACCGAAATTAAAATTATAATTATTAATTATAATTTAATTAATAATTTTAATTATAATTAACTTAGGATAATTATTAATTGTAATTTAATTAATTATCAATTATAATTTAATTAATTATTAATTATAATTTTATAATTATATAATTTTATACCAAACTTTTAAAAAAAAATTAATATATTATTATAATTTTATACCGAAATTTTGATTTACGGAAATTTGTTAATATTTCAAGAATTCCTACAGTTACTGAAGATCATAATTAAACCTGATTTATATCCTACATAAGCTTATTTATTTATAAAGGTTCATATCCTTTTAGGAATGGAGTTCTACAAAACACCTGGAAAAATACATAAGCTTTAATATTAAAATGATTTAATCTTTACTAGTACTAGTACAAAAGATATGTTTCATTTTTATTGTCCATATGTCAGAAGACGTTACATACTCCGGGATTCATTGCTAGGTTATTTTTCAGGAGTTGGTCTATCTCTTAAAAACCGCATTAATGCTAAGCAAAGCCTGAATGATATAATTCGTAGTTAACTAATTATGAAAAATTGTAATGAACTGATATCAATCACACAACGAAAAAAATAGCAAAGAGGAAACCATTAAAAATATTAACTCTTCCGCTTGCCTCTCTTTCTACACAAGTGGCCTCACTCAAATCTTTTTGTACACAGGATATACAACAATACAGTACAGTGGTTTCTGAACCCTGAATCTGGACAGTGATTTGGTATGTCTCTCACTCTCTCTCTCTCTCTCTCTCTCTCTCTCTCTCTCTCTCTCTCTCTCTCTCTCTTTCTATGGTTAATGTTATGATTACTCACCATGTTCTGATAAGGTTTTCAATATTATATATATATATATATATATATATATATATATATATATATATATATATATATATATATATATATATATATATATATATATATATATATATATATATATATATATATATATTATATATATATATATATATATATATATATATATATATATATATATATATATATATATATATATATATAAAGTGGCTGAATTGGCAAAGATAAATTTCCATTACAATACCGCAATACAGTAGCTCAATTTAGTAGATTAAAAAATACCATTAAAAGTTCTCTTGAAGATTAAATCTAAAAAAAAAATAATAATGGATTAAGAATGCGTTGCTTCCTTTGTTTTACCTTTGCATCTTTCTAAGGACGAGGCTGTTACCTGATTACCTGTGAAGAGTTTACATTTAGGATGCTTTAGGAATAATATCTATCTACCTATCTATCTTTCTATCTATCTATCAATTTATCTTTCTATCTATCAATCTATCTATCTAACTATCTATCCATCTATCTATCTATTTATCTATCTAACTATCTATCTATCTATCTATCTATCTATCTATCTATCTATCTATCTATCTATCTATCTATCTATCTATATCTATCTATCTATCTATCTATCTATCTATCTATCTATCTATCTATTTATCTATCTATCTATCTATCTATTTATCTATCAAGATAGTACATACCTACGATCCATAAATGGGATTCAACTGGGGCCCTCATGCATGGGAATCAATCACTCTAACGTTTGTGCCACGTAATAGCATATATTATATATATATATATATATATATATATATATATATTATATATATAATATATATATATATATATATATATATAATATATATATATATATATATATATATATATATATATATATATATATATATATATATATATATATATATATATATATATATTATATATATATATTACAAAATATACAAATATATATATATATATATATATATATATATATAATATATATATATATATTATATTATATATATAGTATATATATATATATATGTATATATATATATATATATATATATATATATATTATATATATATATATATATATATATATATATATATATATATATATATATATATATATATATATATATATATATATATATATATATATATATATATATATATATATATATATATATATATATTATATATATATATATATATATATATATATATATATATATATATATATATATATATATATATATATATATATAATATATATATATATAAATATATATTATTATATATATATATATATATATATATATATATATATATATAATATATATAATAATATATATATATATATATATATATATATATATATATATATATATAGATAATAAAATTATCACAATGATTGACACTCATCACCAGCATTTCAAAGAAGACTAAGAGAAGTAAAAGATCTCAAAAGATATGCAAATTTGATACTGTTTTATAACAAGCGTCAAGGATACTTTTTTTTTTTTACTATTTCAAAACGTTCGATTGACCAGCTCAAAAACTCGAAATACCAGATTAAAATTTTTGAATTGAAATATTATTTTTTTCTTTCATTTTGTTCATGTTTTTTTTTTTTTTTTCTTTTTTTTTTTATCTATGCAAAATATTCTCGTGAATTTATATTTTTCTTCTTTTCTTTTTTTTTTTACTTCATGCCTAAATTTATGCAAATAGTTTTTCTTTATTGAAGCTGTAATACAGGTTTTTGCTAATTTTTTATATAGAAATTTAAGTTCAATGTGGGTAAACGAAATATTTGTTAGTGGTTGTCGAAAAACTTGTTTTCCTATTATATGTAGATTTTTTTTATTATTATTTTTGTATTGGTATTCAAAACATAATTCAGTATTTCATCTAAAATGTTAAATGAAAGATGTTTCCTTGAGAAATTGACATTTATTCTATAATATATATATATATATATATATATATATATATATATATATATATATATATATTATATATATATATATATATATATATATATATTATATATATATATATATATATATATATATATATATATATATATTATATATATATATATATATATATATATATATATATATATATATATATATAT
>SEYY01019443.1:390000-400000 GCA_009176605.1 Armadillidium nasatum
TGCAATTTTATTATTTTAATTATAATTTAAAATAATTAAAAAAATATTTAAAAATTGAATTTTTTTAATTTTTTTTTTTTTTTTTTTTTATTTTTTTTTTTTTTTTAAATTATAACATAACATTATTTGAAATACATTAACTTTTTTTAATATTACTTTTAATATTTTGCTCATTTTTAGTTTCAATTTTATTTTATTTAATTTTTATTTTTATTTTTAATTCAAATCAATTTTAATAATATTAATTATTAATTATTATTATTGATAATTAATAATTTATTACAAAATATTATTTATTTTCATTATATTATTTGAAATAAATGCAATTTTCGAATATCACTAAACAATTTTCATCCCAAATATTTATTTATTTTTATTTTAAAGAAATAAATAAAAAAATATTTTATTTATTTTTATTTTAAATAAATAAGTAAAAAAATATTTTATTTATCTTCATTTTAAATAAATAAATAGGAAAAAATTTTATTTATTAAATTTTAAATAAAAAAATAAGAAAATATTTTATATATTTTATTTTAAATAAATAAATTAGAAAATATTTTATTTATTTCTATTTTTTTAAATAAATGCATAAGAAAATATTTTATTTATTTTTATATTAACTAAATAAATAAGAAAATATTTTATTTATTTTTATTTTAAATAAATAAATAAAATAATATTAAATTTATTTTTAGTTTATATAAATAAATAAGAAAATATTTTATTTACCTTTATTTTAAATAGATAAATATTTTATTTATTTTTATTTTAAATTAATAAATAAATAATGTCAAGAATCTTTGTTTTATTATTATTATAAAGAATTATCATCGCAGCTAAAATATGATAATGAAAATTATAAATATATTATTTCCATAATAATAATTATTATTGTTATTAATAGCAGTAGCAAAAGTTGGAGTAGTAGTAGTATTAATATTAGTAATGTTTGCAGTCGTATTATCAGGACTATAATTATTATATTATTTTTATAAGAAATACTTGATGCAGGAGGTTTATTAATATTATTATCATTCTTTTTCTTCTTCTTCTTCTTATTATTATTATTATTATTATTATTATTATTCTTGCTATTATTATTATTATTATTATTAAAATTATAATTTTACTACTACTATAACTTCTACGAACAGTTTTAAAAGAAGCTGCATAATTGTTGTTATAATTATTATTTTAGTTATAATTATTATTATTATTGCCATTATTATTTTTTAACATAAATAATAATAATAATAATAATAATAATAATAAAAATAACAGCAAAATTATCATTATTTTTATTATTACTATTAAAATTATACAGATATTATTGTTATTATCGTTATTATTATTATTATTATTATTATTATTATTATTATTTATTATTATAGAAAAATAAATTGCAATATTTTTTTCACTCCTGTAATTCCTAAGACAATTTTTAAATATTTCCTATTACAATCAAGAAAGATAAGAAAAAAGGATAAAAGCGAATATTCCGTACTTGAATAATTTTGATAAAATTCTAAAATTATATATATATATATATATATATATATATATATATATATATATATATATATATATATATATATATATATATATATATATATATATATATATATATATATATATATATATATATCTGTACGGGAGAGGGAAGTTCTATTCGCCTTAGGGATATTGCCTTCAGAGATAAGCGTCGTCTTCAAACCCCAGAATCTCATGCTATTTATATTTCATTCTCGAATCGTGCAAAATCTATCCTTTTAACTCTTTTCTTAGTAGAAATTGCACGACATTTTTGGCATTTTGCAAAAATGGTTAACTCTAACTTTGCTTCTACCTCTTTCCTTCCTCTAGTACAGTTTTTCTTTCTTCTAAAGCTGAACTCTTCGCTCAATCATTTCCCTCTAATTCAACTTTAGACGATTTTGGAGCTATTCCTCCTCTTCTAACCCCCCCAACTCATTCATGCCTAAAATTGCAATTTCTTCTAAAGACGTCATTTCAGCTCTCTCTGAGCTTAACACTAAGATGGAGTACAGTCCGTATGGTATTTCTCCGATGGTTCTCAAAACTTGTGCTTCTGAGCTTGCACCTGCCTTGGTGAACTATTTCATCTCTCTTTCTTTTTCAACCTTCCCTTCTTTCTGGGGTTTCCTTCGCCAAAGAAAGGAGCCCCTATCAATCCTCCAACTACTGGCCCATTTCTTTACCCTCTGTTTTTTTCTAAAGTTTTTGAATATATCCTTAATTAATAGGAAAATTTGGAAATATCTCAATTCTTCAAATGTTTTTTAATTATTCAATTGTTAATTATTTTAAAATAATACTATCAGTGATAATAATTATGAGTTATTTTTAATACATTTAAAACAAATACAATAGTAGGGATAATAGTAATAATAATAATAATAATAATAATAATAATAATAATAATAATAATAATAATAATAATAATAATAATAATAATAATAATAATAATAATAATAGTAAAATTATTATTATTATTATTATTATTATTATTTTTATTATTATTATTATTAATAATAATAAAATATAAAATTATACTACTACTACTACTACTACTACTAATAATAATAATAATAATAATAATAATAATAATAATAATAATAATAATAATAATAATAATAATAATAATAATAATAATAATAATAATAATAATTAATAATAATAATAATAATAATAATAATAATAAATTTTTTTTTTTTTTTTTTTTTTTTTTAATATTTTTTTAATATATATATATATATATATATATATATATATATATATATATATATATATATATATATATATATATATATATATATATATATATATATATATATATATATATATATATATATATATATATATATATATATATATATATATATATATATATATATATATATATATATATATATATATATATATATATATATATATATATATATATATATATATATATATATATATATATATATATATATATATATATATATATATATATATATATATATATATATATATATATATATATATATATATATATTTATTTTTTTTTTTTTTTTTTTATTTTTTTTTTTTTTTTTTTTTTTTACTTAAAAAAAAAAAAAAAAAAATATTTTATGATATATAAAAAATAACTGTTTGATTTTTATTATTGAATGGTTAATTTTACATTTTAATTTTGCTCTTAATTTCTTTTAATTTACAATTAATTATTAAGAGATTTGTTAAAAATTAAGATTATTTAAAGATAACAATTAAATTATTTTTTAATTATTCTGTTTCAATATTTTTATTATACTATATGATTCGATTTGTTGATATTTTTTATTATTACTATATAATTTATAAATTAAAATGAATTTCTTCATATATATATATATATATATATATATATATATATATATATATATATATATATATATATATATATATATATATATATATATATATATATATATATATATATATATATATATATATATATATATATATATATATATATATATATCTATATATAATCAATCCAAAGAAAGGAAGGAATTTTTTCACTTTTGTTATATATATATATATATATATATGTATATATATATATATATATATATATATATATATATATATATATATATATATATATATATATATATATATATATATATATATATTTTCATAAACTCTTGAGTTTTTATTACGTTTTAATTTGCACTTCCTTGAAATGATAATTATGAATTTATTACATTGAATATGATATACGATTACATATATATATATATATATATATATATATATATATATATATATATATATATATATATATATATATATATATATATATATATATATATATATATATATATATATATATATATATATATATATATATATATATATATATATATATATATATATATATATATATATATATATATATATATATATATATATATATATATATATATATATATATATATATATATATATATATATATATATATATATATATATATATATATATATATATATATATATATATATATATATATATATATATATATATATATATATAAGCTTTGGATCTTAAGTAAGTACATGTAAAACTGAGTATGAAAGTTCTATTCTTGGGTCAAAAAGTTGAACATTAAAAGGATGAAACTTTATTTAAAAGTCTCACGTGTCCCTCCATAAATGGGAGAGTTCAAAGAAGTAGTGTCCACTGAAATAAGGATAGGATAGGGAAGATGTTGAAGCACTTCTAAGGCTTGAAGGTTTGGAAACATGTTATCAAGGTTTTAAACCACTACAGATATTGGAAACACACTCATTTGTGAACAATTCCTTTATACAGAGCCAGGAACTTAGATGTAAGAAGAATTTATTTCTAAGGCACCTTAAAACATTTAATCTCTTAGAAACTTGTTTAAGTGAGATACACGATGTGTTCTTTCTGAAAAGATCACGAGAAAATGAAAAACAAAATTAAAATAAGAATAGAAGATTCGTGTTGTGCATTTTCGAAGATGTTATATTTGTATGGAAAATTGTGTCGAGTAGAATATTGAGGCATTGACGAAGAGCCATGATCTCTGTTCCCCAACAATCAAAAGACATTTGCTCCAAGAACACGCTCCTAGCATTACGTCACTGCAAAAATTGTCCTAAAGAATCGTTGGGACAAGTGGCAAAATTGTCACAGCAAATTTTTTCAGTTATTTTCTTAATAGAAAATAAATCTATAAAGCGACTTTCTTATGCTTAAGATGTGTTTCATATATTGAAAATTTTACTGTGACCATTTTGACACTTGTCCCAACGATTCGTTAGGACAATTTTTGCAAACTGGAAAGGAAACGAGATAATTTATAGATCATATCTAAAAAGTATGAAAAAGTTGATGATAGAATTGTTCCGGAAGAACATAACTATTTATAAATTTAAAGGATGATCAGTGGCCGTCTCCAGCAGATGCTATAGAACGACCAGAATGGAAGTAAAAAAAAAAAAAAGACCTCAGGGAGAAGTGAAGAAAATTTAAAGTTTTGTGCCAGAATCTAACGAAAGCTTTCAATATGTTACATGGTGATTCACATCGATGTTTACAAACTTCGACAGATAGAAGGTGACATCACAGTGCAGTTCCACCGAATACATATAAGTCGTATGTCGCTTGCTTGCGTGATATCGTGGGAACAATATGGGGAATGACACAAATACAGTTCATCATAATTAAAGACGTCGATCGTTCCATAGAAGGAAAGACATGATTACAGTGTTGCAAAAATGATAAGCGACGTCATCACTGGCGTATATCGTATGCCGGTTGTCAATTGTTGCCGAATTTTAAAAGCAGCTGGTGTATGAGGAGGAAACTACTAGCAAGCAACAGTTGCTACACAGGTTCGAGGAAGGCTCAACACTATGAATCTCCAACAATTCTAGGCCAGCATGGTCCCCGTTGTTTGTTATGTATCCAGGCTGGAGCTTACATTTTGAACGAACGTTGTAATGACATCTCCCCTAAGTTACCTGCTACGTAATAAACTATGGTGTTTTCTTCATTCCAAATTTGTTCCCTCTTTATCTAGTAAACAAGCGTCTTATGGTCCTATATGTAGTTGGTGGAATTTCATTGTGTTAATGTTAATTGTGTTAATGTGAACACAGCTAGACTTCAATGGAAGCTCGAGCAAAGAATATACTGTGCCAACTTTACTACAAGACAGGCTCATTCAAGAAATTCAAGGAGACTTTCATGCATCAGTTCGATGTAAGAAGGCCCCTTCCAAAACCAGAATTCAGATCTGAGTGAACCACTCTGGGAAGTATGGAACCGTGGAGAACCTCAATGCAGCAAGTAAAACCCGTCCAAGCCACTCAGGACGTCCCAGGAAGCGTACAGCCGAGCTGGTCGAGAGCATGAGAGAGTCAATGCAGCAAAGTCCGAGACGCTCTGTGCACGAGCGAAGTCAGTCCCTTGGTAAATCCCGTGAGACTTGCAGGGGAGTAGTAGTAAACGATATAAAAACTTACCCATATAGAATACAGACGAAGCGGACCATTACATCCTTAGACAAACAGCAGAGAAAGGCAATGGCAATAAAGTTTCTTGAGAAATTTCAGAAGACCTTACATTTTCTTAACCTCCTTTGGACCTAAGATGAAGCCCTCCTCCATCTTGAAGGAAATGTGAACTCAAAGACAAATGTCTTCTTGGAGACCTTCAAACATAATGAAGTAGCCAGCAAACACCTAAACTTCCATAATTGCACAGTATGGGCTACAATATCGTCCAGAAGCATCATCTGACTATTATACTTCGAAGAATCTGACGCGACAGTGCCAGATACCAAAGAAAGGTATGCTGAGGGCCTCAGAACCTTTAAAATTGAGCTACAGACCCTCTATCTGCCGCTAATGAGAAATTTATAGTTCCAGCAAGATTGAGCAAGTTATCACTCCTCAAACCTGTCCCGAGATTGGCTGAAAGAGAAATTTGGAAGCCGTATGATCGGTCTAAGACTGATTTTGAGCGGGCACCTCATTGCTTAGATTTTAGCCCCTCAGATTTCTTGCTTTGGGACTATCTCAAGGACCGAGTGTACGCATGGAGACAAGGACAATCACTGAACTCAACGAAGCTATCAAGGAAGAGTCATTCCTCGGTCTTGGAAAACTTTGTGCTGCGCCTTAAGATAAACACGAAGCTAAATGGAGGTCATGTCGAACACATGCTCTAGAATGAAGAAAAAGAGCCAAAGACTTTCATGTTTTAATTTGATGTTCTAAACACAATAAACTAGTTATAACTGAAGTTTCATTTAATTCGGACAAAAAAATTAAGAAATGAAACCTATTGAAAGTTGGGGGGTCACCCTATATATATATATATATATATATATATATATATATATATATATATATATATATATATATATATATATATATATATATATATATATATATATATATATATATATATATAATATATATATATATATATATATATATATATATATATATATATATATATATATATATATATATATATATATATATATATATATATATATATATATATATATATATATATATATATATATATATATATATATATATATATATATATATATATATATATATATATATATATATAGAGCTGATTTCTTCATTATTTCATTCGCTCTGATAATGCACCATATATAATTTACTCTTCTTTAATTTTAATTTTGCCACTACCTAATTCGTCCAACTCCTAAATAGGTGTCTTTTTTTGGAGTTTCATCACTCGTATGTATTCTTCCGTAGATCGTGTGTCCATTTTCGACTTGCGTCTTTCATCTAGTTCCCAAAATACAATATACCCAAATTCACATAGGAATTGTCATAGTCATTCAATGTAAATTTATATCCAATCATGAAATCTAAAACAAATAAAATCTAAAATAAAAATCTTTTAAAATAAAAGAGTCAATTTTCAACTTATAAAATAGCAAGCTGTAAGGTTTGTCGATCAGTAACTACTTTTCCTCTTTTTACACATTTTCTATGCTTTTATTTTTTTCAAGGCAAAATTTTGATACACAATATTTTTCAAAGATCTACTTGATCTTACTTCACAATTTTTTTTTTAAATGAACCAAATTTTCTCTTCTTTTTTTTGGGGGGATTCTATGCTTAGTTTTTTAACGTCGTTTAATTCTTCTTTCACGATAAAACAGAACACCGGCTTCTGGCAAATAATTTAAATTTGTCCATTTCAAAAATTACGAAAGCTATTTTCTAATCACGTAAATGATACTCACTGGAGGAATTGGGCTTATCTTTTTATCCAGCTCCGTTAGGTTTAATTGCCGAATTGGTTCCTTCTTTCAAACTGGTTTCTTTGTATTATTTTGATATTCCTTCTTTATTGATTTTTCCCCTCTGAAATCTTTTATTTAATTGATTTCAGAATTATTTTTCTTTTTACACATTTTCTATGGGAATTGAAAATAAGAATAAAGACTTTAATAAATGTTTTTAAGATGGTTAAAGGTTCCTTCTTCTTAGTTCCACTTTCAGCATTAGTTTATCCATTACAATCAGTCTGTAAAGTCCTCCCAAATTACAATAGTTTTTGTAGTCTTAAAAGTGAATTACATGACTCTTGCATTTCTCACAACTTATTGTACTGGTCATGGTGAATATTCATTTCACATTCTATGAATAATATCTTATTTCAATAAGTTACATTTATTCAAACTTCCAGACTTCCATACTTTCTTTTAGATTTCCCTCTTTCAGTGCATTGATCCTTTTTTGTTCTTGACCACTTCCCAGTGTTCTCACAACTTTTGTCCATTTCATTTTATTTTTTCTAAAACGGTTTCTCCTATTGATCTTTTGCTCTTCAATTACATATTTGACTCTTCAATCATTTCTTTAATAATTTCTATTCCCTCCTTTAGATTTGTATTGTTTCCATTCAAGAAAATTCTGCAAGAGTTACTTAACCTATAGATGTTATATCATAAGTGCTACCTTTCATTAGTGGTACCACCTTTTAATATTCATTAGGGGTACCTGCTTTTATTTTTTCACTGTAATTGCCTCTAAGATCTATGATTCACTTTTTTCTTAAACTTTTTGTATTATTTGCTATTTCTTTATATTCCTCTTCCTTTACAGAATGAGCTGCTGCTAAAACTTCTAAGTTTAACGGCCTGCTCATTATCTCATCATTCAGTAGGAGTTTTAACAAAAAAAATACAGTATGAGCAAATAATAGATTCTCCAATTATTAACGTTTCGAAACCAATACATTATAACCCATTTTGTTGAAGACTCTGGAAATCTAATTTACAATAATAAGTACTCAAACCGTAATTCTTCTTTTGGTTTTATTTTAAATGATATGAAAAACAAAACTTATAATAAATTGCAGCCTATTAAATGAGAGATATTGTCGAACACTAACATGATTTATTTCTAAACGACAGAACTATCTCAATTAATAGATAGCAGAACCAAAAAAAATTCACTTTGAAACCTTAAAAGTGTTTGCATCAAAATTCGTGAAGTCAACATTCGTAGAAGAAGAATAGTTGCTAAACTCTTAATTAAAAAAACGCGAAATTGTTGTCAAGCTCATAAACTATGAACAGCAGAATATAGGAAAGTGTAATATGGTTAAATATTTGATTATCTCCAGTTTTTCTGAAGTTGACTAGATTTATCAAAGAAGTCTAAAATGTGAACCCTTTGATTTCGATTATCGAAAATAAGATTGAATTTGATTTTATTTAGGAAGGTACGGTCATGAAAAGAATAATTTGTTTTTTCACGACAATGGTGTAATTTTTTAAGATAAAAAAAATAATGAACATATTCAAAGAGCAAGGATATTAAAATTGTTACTTCAATAGCACCAAGGATAAACTAAACGTCTTCCTTGGAGAGAACTACCAACTGACATCCAACTGGCTCGGGAAGGTTTTGAAAGCAGAGAGAGAGAGAAACAAATTCTTTCATGTCTCATTCATTCTTTTTGATAGAAGAAGAGAATAACATTTCTTTCATAGGAGAATTTTCAAAGGTTGCTGAAATTTATTTCAGGAGGGATAAAATATGCATCAAATAAATAGGTGACCCAACTTAATATTAATTAAGAAATATAGAATTATGAAGTTTGGAATGCATACAAGAAGAATTTTTAAAAATTAATAATTAGTAATAATGCAATTTAGTTGTTTACAGATTATTTAATAGGTGTTGGGTAACAAGAAAGATTGCATAAGTGCTTAAACATTGGAATTCTTGTAACTCAGTGAGCTATTTGTGTTTTATGAACTCTTAATTAAGGTTTAAAATTTGTGATCCTCATTTAACCTGTAATTATATGTTTTAATGTTTCGTAGATTGACACTACAAAATGTTATTTATAAGAAGTTTCCTCTAATTCATTACAATTTGTATCAAGGTGTTTATAAACAGCTTTCAATAC
>SEYY01019443.1:432500-435000 GCA_009176605.1 Armadillidium nasatum
AAAAAATTTTCTATATATGCATACCAAAATAGCGAGGTTTCGGAGGCGCTGAGAATATACATATATATGTGACCATGAAATTTGAAATAAAATTCTTCGTATACGAAACAATATGAAAAGTCATAAATTTTTTCATGATCTGAATCAGAATATTTCAAAATAACCTTAACTGATACTATTAATTGATAAATAAAAATTTTAAATCAATTTTAATGAACATTTCGTGTTTAGCCAATAAAAGAGTCGAAAATCAAATTTTTAAGAAAAACTTTGAAAAAAAAAAAAAAATTTCAAAAAAAATATCCAAGACTAAATAAAATATTTATAATAAAAGTAAAAAAAAAAAAAAAAAATACTCCTAATATTGATTTAAAAATACTCGTACATGTAATGCTAAAGAAATTAATATTAGAAAGGATATTTCTTATAATTCACTCTAATAAGTTATAAAAAAAAATATCTTCTGAAAAAAAATAAAAAGAAAAAATTTGAAGAAATTCATGAAATAAACCTAACTATCTTCTATTGGGAAATGTCGACCTTTAATTTCATTCTGATTTAATATTTTAACCAACTATGGTGGGTTTTGTGTGGGTCTCTGGCTTCAACTCACGAGGAGAGATAAGGAAAACATAAATATGAAAATACAACATAAGTCCAGGGAAAAAAAAAACAGTTTAATAATTTCCAATCAATGGATAAAGGAAATAAAGAATAAAAATATAACATCAAAGCCAATAAATAATAATAATAATAATAATAATAATAATAATAATAATAATAATAATAATAATAATAATAATAATAATAATAAAATTAATAATATTAACATTGATATGATAATAATATTTAAAAAATAGTAATAAAATAATAATAGTAATAAAATAATAATAATAATAATAATAATAATAGTAATAATAATTATAAAATAATAATATTAATAATAATAATAAATAATAATAACAATATATTTAAGTTTTCATTTTCGGTAAAACAAAATTTCAATCTTAAATTATTTTTGCAGCTTTTAAACTTTAAAAAAAAAAATAATAATATAATAATAATAATAATAATAATAATAATAATAATAATAATAATAATAATAATAAAAAAAAAAAAATGTGTGAAGTGAAAATCAGATTTAAAAAATATCTTGTTTTAATATATAAACTAATTCGTAGAGGAACGCCTAAAATGTAAAATAGCAAAAACAGCAACTAATAATAATAAAAATAGCAACTAATAATAATAATAAATAGTAATAATAATAATAATAATAATAATAATAATAATAATAATAATAATAATAATAATAATAATAATAATAATAATAATAATAATAATAATAATAATAATAATAAATAATAAAAATAATTTTGCATAGTCCAAAGAAACAAAAGACAAATACATTAACAAGTAATAATAATAATAATGAATTAGTAACATAAACAATAATAATAATAATAATAATTATAATAATAATAATAATAACAATAATACTCATAATAATAATAATAATAATAATAATAATAATAATAATAATAATAATAATAATAATAATAATAATAATAATAATAATAATAATAATATAATCAATAATAATAATAATAATAATAATAATACTATTCTTATTATTATTTTCATTATCATTATTATTATTTATTATTATTATTATTATTATTATTATTATTATTATTATTATATATTATTATTATTATTATTATTATTATTATTATTATTATTTTAATTAAAATAAAAAAAAATATATAATATATATATATATATAATATATATATATATATATATATATATATATATATATATATATATATATTATATATATATATATATAATATATATATATGTATGCAGCCATTGCTAATAAGATTCTATCAGACCACTATTATGTTCCATGTTCTACTCAGAGTGTCCAATTAATCCTTAAATCTTTTTCAAGGTTTTGGAACATCTGATTCAATTTTATAACTCTTTGGTAAGCTATTAATCCGTATTTTCTAGACATATCAAGAATCTCTATATTACTTCATCTATTTTTTAGTAAAATGAGCATAGCTCTCAAGCGCTTGCTCATCATTTATTGCTTACTTTATAATTACCTGTTTTAATTCTGAATGACATTCAGAATCTTTATCTCAACATCCCGTATTAAAATTCCGTATTGTTTATAGTCGTTCACCAGGTTTATATGTATATTATATATATATATATATATATATATATATATATATATATATATATATATATATATATATATATATATATATATATATATATATATATATATATATATATATATATATATATATATATATATATATATAATATATATATATATATATATATATATATATATATATATATATATATATATATATATATATATATATATATATATATATATATATATATATATATATATATATATATATATATATATTCTTCCTACATAATGACTGACCTTTTTTCTTTCTAACAAAAT